>JAOXNN020000066.1:1136490-1171920 GCA_028571205.2 Hydropsyche betteni | reverse complement strand
TATATATACATACATATATAAAGGTGTACGATGACCGTTTGGAAAGTCGTCGCCTTGGACTTGGACTTGAGAGCCGCCAGTGGGTCAGTGGGTCCACCACTGGACCCCCACCTGTTACTGCTCGAGTGTTGCTTGGTGCTTGTTGCCGTACAACACTCTCGATTGCGCACATGGTGTGATTTGTGCAAACACTTTCGTGAGAGACATCTGTTTTTAGATGGCCTAAGTATCTAATTTAGAAGATATTTTGTCCGATTCGGTGAGGAATATGGATTGATGTTGGATTAAGCTAGATTAAATTGTATTATAATAGTCGATGGTTTCATGCGGTAAAAAAGTATTTCGTTTACGTTCAAGAAAAAAAATGTGTTGATGGATATGTAATAACATATGTTTTGTTGAAGTTTCTAAAAAATTTTGGTTCATATGTTAAAAATATGGATATAAATAAATAAATATATTTGAAAATTTATATGCACGTTTAGATTAATGTTTTATGGATTCGATTTCAATATAATTGTTTATCAAAATCGGAATAGTGTTTCATAGGGGTTAAGCGTTTCTCAAGCATCCAATTTAACGTACAATTTAATATTGGTTAAAATATGTTTTTATAGTCGACAGTATTTTCATTTCAAAAAGTCAAACTAAGTTTAAAAAAAAATATATAAAACCTTTATCGATTATGTTTAATTTTTACATTCAAAGCCAACAATAATAAAGAATTTTCTTTAATCTGGCTAGAAAAATATCTAAAATTAAATTAACAGCTTTTACTAATTTGTGTATTAAAACTGACATCTATATTCTGTAAGTATATTATTATAACGACCACGAATAAACTTTCGATAAAAATAATATTGAATCCTAAATAAAGCTAATATAATAAAAATATGGAGTTTTTTGAGAAAAGGCATGTTTCTAAAATATAAATAAAAGTATAGAATTTTTTAATGATAAATAAGCCATGAAAAACTTGACACTGATAAATTATATTCTATAAGAAATACCATTTATTTGGCAAAGTTGAAAAAATTTCGAAAAATAAATATTTTATCAAAGTTCTACTTTTCATTCATCAATTCGACTAAACTTTCACCGAATCAAACAATAAAAATTGAATTGCTGTTTTTGAATTTATAACTAGTAATGCTGAAATTATTAAAAACACAATGTGACAATTCATATTGTTTCAAATAAATTCTGATACATTTTTTCATCACTTTTTTCAATGAAAATCATATAAATTATTTAAATTCACTTTCCACAAAAAAATCAGTACATTAAATATAACGATCGAAATAATTCAAAGATTTCGAAATATGTAAAACTCTCGGAGACTTCAACGAGTGATGAAGCTCAAAACTCGCTCATCGAATAAAAAAAAACGCAATAAATCAAACTTTTGAAACTTTCGCGGCATTTTTTAACCATGATTAATTTTGGCACTAATAAACTATAACAGCATTTTTTGGCATTCAATTTTATCGTAGTCGCCTCGAACTATCATATAAGTCAGTTGGAATTATTCTTATGTTTATTGGTTCAATTTTACCCGGATTTAAACAGGTTTGTTTAATGAAAATAAAATCATTATTTCAGACTAAGGTTTCACATTAAAACTTTTATATGAATAAATAGAAAGATGATATTAGAATAATTGATTCGAATAAATTGAAACGTATACGGCAGCTTAAATTAAAGTATCGTGTTCGTCGTTTAATAAAAAAAATTTCGTTGCAAATTAATAAATAACCAAACTAAATTAATTAGTCTGTTTTTTCACCAAAAGAGTTTAAGCTATAAAGCACCTATACCCACATTAGCAATTCAAGATTTATGATTCCACAGGCTAAAATGTTTAAGAAACGGTCCACAAAACAGAAATACTGAATGGACGAATCTAGCACATTTTTTTTCGATGTAGTAGTTCAAATTTTGAAGCATCCATACATACATTAAGCATTCAAATTTAACAGCTTACTGGACTAAAATCCAAATACTGATTGGATAAATTTTGTATACTAGTTTCATTAAAAAGTTCAATTTCTAAAGCTCATTAAATATTCAAGATCGATGATTTAATAGGTTGAAATTTTGAATGAACGTCCAAATAATGGAGAAATTGAAAAATTTAATGAATAAATTATGTTCATTTTGTATTATAAAATATTATATATTAGTAAAATATTAAAACTTTAATTAAATGAACGATAAACTTGTCGATTGTTTGTTTTTTCTTATTACAATCTAGCTGTTACCAGCCATGAAATTTTTTTCTATTAAATGTTATACAAAAAGAAAATCATACCAAGTATTATATGTACATAACAACCTTTACAATGTATAGAATCCAGTTCTACTAATTGTAAGTAGTGCAAAGAATTCAATGAATATTTTGGTTTAATAAATACAAAACAATCAAAAACTCATACAAAAATAACTGAATATTATGTTATTATGTTAAATGAAATAAAAATAAATAAATTATTTAGATGATTTTTAAATAATAAAAACAAATAAAATCAATGAAAAAATTTAAAACACATTGAAATTGAAAAAAAAAATCAAAAAGCACCTCAAACATAATCATTTTACAATTCTCAACTAAAAAAAAAAATTGACCCAATTCAAAGGAAAAACTCAGCGCATATTTTTTTTTTAATTTAAAACGCTCGAATTGTAAAGCACCCATGCCTACATTATTATTCAAGATTTACGGCTCAGCAAACCGAAATGTTAGAGCCCAGAGAGCGGTCAATTCGCCGAAGACAACATGTCTCCCTTTTACCGTTCCGAGTTCCGGTTCCGTCACGGCCTTGCGGCTTCCGAGCCTCTCTCCAACTCGATGTCCCGATTTCGAACGATTACCATCAACCCATTGACTGCCGTGGATCGCTTTCCTTTTCACCTCTCCGACGACTACCCCTTCGCGGTTGCGCAACCTCGCCGAACTCTCTACAATTCTCGATGAAAACCTATCCGCCGGAGACTAATTGACGCCGCTCGAAAACTGCTTTGGACGGTCGACTTTCACCGGGTTTTTTCGCGTTTAAATATGTATTTGGAGTGAGGCGGCTCTAATAAATTTGCATTATATCTCTATACGTGTGTACGCCCGTGAAAATTGTAGCGTAATTATATGGCTTTTGTGTGTATTGGGCGCTTTCGTGTCGGAAGAAATTTCCGTGTTAACCTTTCACCGAAAAATGAATATGTTATTTATGAGGTATGCTAGGACTTACTGTTGAAATTAAAAGTTCTTTCATTTTTTATGTATTATTTGAATGGTTATAATTAAAATCCCAATAATATAGAAAGCTTAAGAATTTTTACTTTTCGTTACTTGATAATAAAAAGAAGCATATTCTCAATTTTAAGCCAATGTTACGCGTTCATCTACTGACCACGCTAAATCTTACTCAATTTTGGTTATCAGTAGAAACCGATTCATTTAATATAATTGAACTATTGATTAATCAAATTAATTCAATATTTTTTACGCACGCGGAAAAATCAATTCGAAAAACTATCGATTCAATTTTATGGCGAAAGGAAAATTTTAAATAAAATATGCATTTTTAGAAAAATCCTATTTAATAAATAAATACGCAATAAATTACATATAAATAGATAATAGATTTGGCGTTATACATGAGTGTCAATTTTATAAATATCACACATTGAAAAAGTTATATTTTTGCGAATATCGATCGAATGTGTGTATCCTGAAAGTGTTGTTGGAAGTTAATAAATTATCTTTATTACTATACTTGACGTTCGTCAATGGATCTTTTTTCAGTAAGAGGTAACGTAGTGTGTCCATCCGCTGTATGGCATGTCAGGGTTGGTGTGGTCCTCGATCATCCTCCTCCTCCTGTGGTGGTCGTGAGCTTGGACGTAATGGACTTGGTGGCCTCCGTCGTGATCGTCGCCTGATGAGGCCAATTTCTTGATACCGATGATGGCGGAAAGCATCAAAGCGAGGGCAGATACCATCAAAGCCTGAAACGGTACAGTTATAACTGGTCATATTTTTTCTTGTTTTTGATCGTGTGAAATTATAACGTGGATGAATTTTTTTTTTTCGGAAAATTATTCATGTGACATCTATCGGTGAAAAGTCAAACTTTTTTTGTTAACAATACCGATAAAAAAATATGCATGGACATGAAAATAACTTTAAGCAATGATCGCTGTATGGTTTTCCTTTTTTTAATTTATTTTCAGATTGCTCAAAAAATAATTGAAATCGTGTAATGTATAATTTTAATATTTTCATACCTTCATTGTCAAAAGACCGAGACCGCCGAATCCAATAGCTGCCAAAGTTTTTGCCATCATCAATCCCATCAGCATAATTCCACCATCGCCTTTACCTTTTTTCCTTCCAGTTTCTGAAAAATTGATTGAATTCCTATTAATACATTCATAATGTATGAAATGAGAATTTATTTAAATATTTATACGTGAATACGTATTATGCATAAAATCGTTTCTCTGCTTGAAATTAAGTGTCAGCAAACCGTTTTTAAAATCGTCAAGTGTGAAAAGTGCACTTTAACAGTAAATTCACGCATTTGCAATTTAAATATATTTCTTAGTATAATATATAGAATTTTTTTTCGAATGACAGAATTATATAAAAAAATGTAAACTTGATATAATTAGACACATGAAAGAACAAATTGAATAAATGAGTAAATTAAAGATAAAATTAAGCGTATATGTTCAAATTAATTAAAATATTTGAGTTTATAACGAGAATTTAAATATAATTTACGAATGCAATGATTTAATATAAAAAAAATGAAAAACTCACCAACAAGACCTGATTGCTTATCAAAGGACCTTAAAGTTTCAGAAAATACACCATTCATGTCGTCCTTTCCAATGAGATCGGGCAACTTGACGCGAATTTCATGACTTTGAAGATAGCCAGCAAGTTTTCCAAGAACTGTTCCATCGTTGAGGCTCCTGCCACCTCCATCTCCAAGGCTCTGAGTCCTGACCAACTCGACACCATCGATGATTTTCAAATCTTCAATTCCATCAGAACTCTTAGCCTTCATCAATTGTTGGAACACGTTCCTCGCAATCCTAATACTTTGGCAAGACAAGGAAGTATCCTTCTCGTCACAATGCGAGAAACTCAACCCTTCCTCAGTGTCTTCAATGGAATTGGTAGCACGCTGGTGGTCGCCGAAGCAAGCAGGAACCACCGCCATTAAAAGCACGAAAACGACGACACTTTTCTTTGCCATTATAACGCGGTTCGATACCGAAAATCTATACTCGATACAGTGAGCCGTTCCCGGTAATTGTTGTCGTCGTACTGAAGCTCAGATTCCGCTCACTGGGAGTTTATATACCGAATAAAATAGATGAATTGCAAAAAGCGACGAAAATGTACAAAACGAACTAAAGTAGGTGGAGCAAGAGCGAGTGCGCATTCGCGCGCGGTCCAATAACCCAGCGATGAAACCAAAAACGTTTTTCCTTTTTGTCTGCTCGCATTTTTCACTTTTTTTTCGTTATTATTTCCCTAGATCTCGAGCCGACCGGTGCACAGCTCTACTTGTTCGATTCGGTTAAATTTGTGTGAAAGTCGGAGACGGCAATTAGACGATGGCTGTTAGTGCCGATTGGATTGCACTCTCAATGTCGTTGCAGATCCGCCTGAAAATCGTTCACTTTCATCTTTCGCGGTGAAAATCGATTTTCTGCGTCCTTTATCTTTATAGACATCTATTGAAAATTGATTTTGGATGATCTCGGTCATCTGCGTATAGCGATTTTGCATGTAACGTTCTTTTCTAGCGAACGGTTAACTGCAGTTTTATGGAACGAGTGTTAAATGATTTGTACGGACCGAGCGTGAAAATTCAGAGTAATCATCATTAGTTTTTTTGATACTACTTCCTGTTGCTTTTCAATGGCTATGAATCAAAACTAAATAATGTATTTGCCATTTGGTTTATGCGTATACTTTTTGCAATCTATATTAGCTTGTACAGATTTGGATACACTAAAATCGATTTCATGGTTTTCTAGATTGTGTTTTATGAATTTTTCACAGAGATATTTGTGTAAAATTTGACTACTGTACTTTGGGTCATCAACATCACATTTACTGTTTGCTTATATATTCGTTCAAATCGTGATGATATAGTATTGTCAAATGCATTGGTTATCACTGAATTTCGAAGTTAAGCGATATGCAAAGGAGTCAATAAATTAAATATTATTACATATTATTATCATAATACCAGATATTTTAAAATTCAGATTCTTGTAAATAATAACGAAAATAAAAAAAGTCTGTTCCTTTCATTATACGGGAAAATTCTTACTAGAAGTGAACGTTATCTATATCTAACTTTCTCTGTAGGTTCCATGAATTATAATAATTTCTTGTTAGAATAAAGTTATGAATATTTAAATCTCTTTTCATATTCATTGGAAAAAAATAACATACAACCCATTTGGGTTGACTGTATGTACGAGAACTGTAAATTCGTGTTGGCCGCTGAGCATTTTTGTTTTTCACGGTCCACCTTTCCAAGAGCGCACTTGTGCTTTTATTACAACTTTTTTTCATTTGCGATTGCGGTTAACCCATGCCTTAGTTCTTCCATTCATTTTCGATTCTTTTTTCCACATCGTTTTCCTTTTCTGTCCGGCGTCCGAATGTGTCCGAAAGTGTGCCGTAACATTTGACGTTTTCGTTGATAATTTCTACGAGATCGCGTTCAGCATTGTTTCCTTTATTGTTACATTTATTTTTTTAGTTGACTTCAATGGCGAGTTGTTGCCTACGTATTTTTTCCAATTTTCAATTTAGACAGAGAAATTTCGGCTTTCCCATGACGCTAGTCCGAATCGATAGAATTTCGCGTAATTTGCGTTTTCGATTCGAAAACTTCAAATCGATTTAATGTTATTTTAGTAATTAGAGATTTTAATGGAGAATTTATGCTAGTTTAATATTTAAAGTTAATGCAAAAACACTTAATTTATTCAGAGAAAACGCATTAAAGTTATTCTCATTAATAATAGAACAATTTTCGGTCCAGTTAATAATAAATTTCATTTTATTCTTATTTTCGTATTTTCATTAATCATTTCGACAATAAAACGAATCATAACATAAATATCACGTAAGGGAAATTTATCTTATTCCGTGATAATTGGAATAAAGTTGAATATTGCCAACTTATTTCAGAGAACTATATTCACTAAAAGTTTGCCACTATATACAGTAGAATCTCAACTATCTGGACTAAAAGGGATTGAAATGGTCCGGGTAGCAAAAAATCCGTATAATACAAAATTATATTTGATAAAAATCATGAATTTATTAGAAATTAAATTAAATTACTTGTAGATATTTTTGGTGTGTATAATTATTTACACGACATATAAGTAGTTTTTGAACTTATTTAAATTTAATTTTTTTTGCTATTTTTGGTTATTTGATAAAGGCAAAATTCGTGAACTTATCTTAAAATCACCATGATAATAATTAATGAAGTCATAATTTTTGACGCCATCTGTGAAAAGATTTTTAAATTTAATTTTTTATTTTAAGGTTTGATCACCCTCATAATTAAGTCTGTATAATTTTTTTATGTACTCGTAAATTTTTGGACGGGTGTTATGAAAAAAAATGTAAAATCTGCTTTTTTAAAAATATATTATTTTTTTATAAATCTAGATTATATGAAATTCGGATAGTAAAGGTTCTACTGTACACGAATTCATAATAACATATTAATAATTTATTGATAAATGTTCACGTATGACTCTAGTATAGACATGTTTTGGATGCATGATTGCCTTAAGAATCTGAACTTTATTTTAACAACAGTAAGTTTTAAAATAAATTACAAATAATCAGTATACAATAGTCAAAATTTGTAAAAATATTAATTATTATATTTTTATTTAGAAAATTAGTTTTTTTTATTTACTTCTGCTTTTCTCGAAACTGCAAGAAGTATTTAAATAAAATCAACAGTTATTTTTTTTTTTTAATTTAATGATAAATCTTCTATGTAAAACATTTCAATGCTAATCTTTTTATTATCATAAGAGGAATTATACGACTACCGTTTGGGTCGGTCCTTGCTATCCTGATGATGAAATGATTGAATGATTTGGCCGCATTGGCTACTTAGGGGTTACACCTCTTAATGCCATCTTGTCCTGTTGATGAGATGATTTAGCCACCATGGCGACTTTGGGGTTAAGCCTGTAATGCCATGGTGGTGTAATTGTATTTTTTTTTGTACAAAAATAAATAAATAAAGCACTTAAAAGTACGCACGAAATTAGACAAGTTTCCACTTTATTTTGAACAAAGTGAATTTTTCTTGATGTAAATTTTATGATAAATTAATTATTTTTGTATCAATGGTATCAAATTATTTTAAAATTTTGATAATTTTTTTGTTAATTTGTATATTTTCAATTAATTTTTCGAAATATTTTTGCATATTTCGTATTTTTGTTATCAAATGAAAATTAATATTTTCAAAAGCTTTTCTAGTGGAACGTAAATACCACAAAAGTTCTTAAACTAGTTATAGCTCAATTTATAATTTAACTTTTTTCAAATCTTGATTTTTAATATTCAATTTTCTTGATTTAAAATCTTGATTTTGAAAATTTTATTTTTTTTTTAATTTAAATAAACTTATTTTTTAATATGACTCCTAAGCCTTATGAAATTAGATTTGTCTAATGCGTAAAAAAAACACTCTAAAAGTATGACATAATTTATCAATTAATTTTTTTCACAAATTCACATAAATTAATAATTCAATTCCGAGAAAAGTATCCTATAAATTTTCTAACCAGCAATCAATTTGTTACTAATTTTTAATTTATTTATTTGATATTTTCATGAATTGTTCTTAAAAAAAATTCCCCGAATAATTTTACATATTTCAAAATAGAAGAATTTTTAATAATAAAAATAATCTTATATTATCCAGAAAACATATTGTAATAGCATTTTGTATTAGATTATGATATATTATTTAATTCTTTTTACGTATTAAATTATGTTTCAATATTTTGAGATATTTCCATGTTCATGAAATTATCTAAATTTATTTCCGATAATTCAGAACTCTGCTGTTCCGCTGACTGCAAAAAGAAAACTAAGTGAATTTTTCAATGTGATCTCGTTTATATACCGACACGTTTATCTGTGATTTATAGTGAACATAAAACTAATCAGTGATTTCCAAACTTAAATCATTAAATAAACAAACATTTCAATCATACAAACATTTTAATTTAATACAATAGAAAATTTTATGTTCATGCCATATTCTTATTTTATATTTCTTAATATAACAAATGCAATATTTTAAAAATAAATTAATTTTTCACTTAAAATAAAAATAACACCATTTTAATAACAGTTAATCACATTATCGTTGTTGCATTATCTCAAATTTTGATAAAGTTAAAGAAGCATTGGTAATAAGAGCTGCTGAGTAAATTTCTCTCATAAAAATGTATGCCAGTGTTACGACAGAAGAAAACTATAACGATCTCCAGGTGACCCACAAAATTGGAACAAAAACTTAATCGAAAGCCCAATCGACTCACTGATCATTCCATATCAAACAAATTCATCAACACTTTAACATAATAATGAGTAACATGCCTACAGTTGGCAGGTCAATTAATTATATTTGTACAATTCTATAAATATTGTGTTATGATCCCGACATTCAGATAAAATTAATCATTTATCCGGACTGTTTAACTACTGTTTTAGTAATCTTGACGCCGACTCTTCTATTAGGTGTTTCAGCTGACTGCTTTTCCAATAAAGAATTCGCTTTTGCAGCCATTTCAGCAGCTGCTAATAACTTCAATCGATCATCATCTGCGTTACCTTCTAATGTAAAATGTCCTCCATTTACATTTCGAGGATCTTGTAACATTTTTCCAGTCGTGTCCGCATTAAAATGATTTTGTATGGGAGCAGGTAATACGTAATTATCGGCATATATAACAGATTCTAATGGAAACTGACCGTATTTTCCGGTAAAATCAGGTTGTGGATAATTGTATTTCGTGTAATCAAACATGTGTTTTTTTGGATACATCAATTGAGCTTGTTTCATTGCTAACATTTGTATGTCTTTCCAATCGTCCTCGTGTGGTGTTGGTTTCGGCATCTTCATTTCGGGCATGGGAAGTAAAGATGGTAACATTGATAATAATGTCTTTATTCCTAATATTCCAGATATAAGTAGAGATAATTTGCTGCCCAATAAGGATACAAATCCTATAAAAAGTGCTACTATAAGTATCACAGGAATTAAAGATAAGAATTTTATAAGGCCTCCTAGTAACATCGGAATTAGCATGAATGTATTCATCTTCTTGAATTTGAAAAACCCTGAAAAAAATAAATGGTGATTTTATATAAATTATATTCTCGATTATGTTACAGTGTATGTGCGATTTTTAAATATTAGGTTTTTAAAGAATTTATTTTTTACTGCATTGAAGCTCGTACATTAAAAATGAAAATGCGTATTATATTAACTATTTTTCAAATTTAAAATTATCACATTTTTAATATACAGTAAAACTATCTTAGTTGAAATCTAATATTTTCACAAATTAAATTCCTTCTATCAAAAAACTTTATATTGCCATTTTGGTATTATTGAAATTGACTTTCTTTTTTTTTGTTTATAGATTACTAGCAGAACCCACAGACGATGTCCTTCCAGTCTGTATTATAAATAAGTTTATGCGTATAAAACTGACGCTGCATTAAAAAAATAATATGCACAAAATTATTAAAGAAGACTTGAAATAAATAAATATTAATTTAAATACAAATGCAAATGCAACTAGAGTAATTAATGTAAACAAACAAAAATATTAAATTACCCATGTATTTCAATTTGTGATTTAGATTTTCAACGATTAAATTAAAACTATAATATTTCAATAAATACTTATTATTATTCGCTCAATGATATACACAGTAACATCGTCACGAAACGCGTAAGAAATTATACGATCTCAAATAGACAAAATAGTTGAAGTAGCTTTTTTACCTTTATTCGATGACCATAAATAAATTTTCTATTAGTAATTCAAATACAAAATTTCGAAAACAAGTAAACCGAGGCCAATGAACACAATTTCCTTTTGTTCAGCATCCGAGATTTTATGCCGTAAGCACACACATATATTTTTTATGACCTTTTTTCTTTATTGTAATACAAAATTTGGTCAGAGAAATTTCCAAAATTTTTACAAATTAATTGTCGAAGAAAGCGCAATTACTCCAAATTTACTGTAGTTTCATATATTTTTATATTATATGTAATATGATGTGTGTTTACTTCCAGTTTCCTTGGTCTGCTGGTTTATTGGAATCATCTTGTTTGAATTCTCAACCGCAGTTTCCTCCGCAAACTTTTTGCCATAAACGAAAGTGAGAAATGTCATTATGATAAAAAGTAAAAGTGCGATCCGCAACATTTTAACAACACCTTTTGTTTTGATCAGAAACACAAAACTTCACTAGTGAAACTTACGCACAAAACTTTTTCAAAAAATTACTTAAAATATAAACAAAAACTGATTGTTGATTCTTTGGAATTCGACATGTGACTGAAGGTTTTGCGCATTCTGCGACAATTTTTATCTGATACATAATCGTCAAATGATTGACATTGTTAAGATGTCTAATTAACTGGATTGGTACTACGTATTGGAGCATGACTGGAAAACGAGTGCGATATGACCTCTTAAATCGAATACGCTATTAAATATTTTCACTGGGTTGAACACGAAAAGTATCTTCGATTAATTTGGTGTGTATAATGAAGTACTAGATATCGATATGTTGGTGCTAATTTACTGACTTAATCTCGATATAATGCAGCAGTGCATTTCATACAATCTAATCTGATAGTATTATGCATTTTAACTGTTTATTAAACGCGTTAGAAAACGCAATCGCAATGATCTGAGAAAAAAAAAATTTACGATTTCATTTCTTTTTTTCATGTTTGAAATTTTTTTACGAGTATTCTTAACGTTTATACACCGATTTGATTTGTTTCACATAAAATTGCAATCGATTCACACATCATCATGCCGATACCAATGTTACGTGCCGCATGAAAGATTTCTTTGATTATTTTTATTCTGTCTACTTTCTTCGAATTCAACCACAGTCATTGTCGAATCAATTTCTATTGCAATATTTTTTTGCAACAACACCAAGTATGAAAATGTTAATTCGAAAAAAAAACCGCGCAGATCCATTACACGAATGATATATTAGAAATCTTTAAAAGCAACACATAATCGATTAAATTATGTTAATTATTTTATCGTAATATCTCAAGTTTATTAATTACTGATCATAGGAGAAATGGTAGATGTAAACTTGAGGTTCTTGGGTGCGGTCATTGCGGTTGCATGCCTGTTGATATCAGATTGCGAAAGTGAATTTTTTCGATTGAAAAAGCACGATGTACACTTAACGTTTTTAACTAATCGGCTTTGCCGCAACTAAATAGCTTCAGTCATTGAGATAATTCTATTATAATTTGATTTCACATGCGAAAATTATGCAGCCGTGCGATAAATTTGGTTGTTCGATTTTGCACAAAGTCGTTCTACGAAAGTGAAAGAATGTTTTCACTTAATTTACAAATGTGTATTATCTTTGTTATATTCAAATTTAAATTAATGTATTGTTTATTAATTGAGAATAAATAAATATTTGCCACTAGTATATTATATTTGATTTGCGAAAAGAAACATTTAATTAGATAATAAAATCGAATTAAATGAAATAAGAGGAAATTTAATAAATGGTTATTCAATTAATTAAATATAATACTTTTGATAGTTATAAAAAGAATGTATAATACAATAGGTACATTTTTTATAATCGAACTATGAAAATAATAAATAAAATATGATAAATATCTATTACTAATTGCATATAAAAAGTTTTGTATAAGAACTTTTTATTATAATAAATGAAGACTTGAAAAATTTTAACAATTATGCAAAATCATTTCTTTTAAACGCTGTTGATAGTGTGGTAAGTATAATATGAAATTTGTTTGCAGGTACCATATATCAGGGCTATTCAAGTATTCTTTTATAATATTAATCTGAATTTTGATTAAAAATGGTTTTTCAGTGTTATTTAAAGTTTGAAAAATAAAAACAGTTTTATCCTGAAAAAATATACATTGAATTATCTTTCTACTAAATTTTAAAGGCTAGAAATTTAGAAATCTTAGCTTATTTTATTAATATTAAACAGTCTAAATGTTCTCAATATTAAACAGATCAATTAAAAATCAACACAATAAGAGTTTTCCTTAACGAGAGCTGAAATCCATATTCTAAAAACTTTTGCGTTAATGATCATCAACAAATAGAACATTTTTAGTGTTTGATACAGGACTAGACCTTTAAGACACAATCAGATGTTCAGACATATTCTCTCATCGCGTTTACACAATCTTCCGAAGTTTTGCAATAAATTATTATGCCACCCATCGTCAAATAGTACAAAATTAACAATGCATAGTTAAATTTATCTACTGACTGTACCTTGTGTTATTTAACTTCTACGACTTCATTGATGAAAATGGATGCAATTGACAAGGTTTAACATTGTACTGTACTATTATCACTAATATATTATTTTTTATATTACGAAATGTACAATTGCTGGATTAACTTTTAGCAATTAGCCTTTTTTCACATAAGAATCCGAGTAGGAAAAATTGCGTGTCGGCTACTTGACAACGACTGACGTACGTGTTTATATTTGCCTCGCAATACATTCGTCAGGGTTGGTTACCAATGTGTGACAGAGCATAAAAATGCTGTGCATTTTACTCTAAATCTCCATTCATAATCCATAGCTTACGCAAAGAAGTACACCCGGGAGTGTTCTTGTGCGAATGTGACCAACAGTGCCGCGATACTAAAAATCCAATAAAATCGGCGTATGTTCACTGAAGAGGACGTCACAGTTCTACTGATCCTCGAACTGAAGCATCACTTTTCATTTGTGAATCGTCTGCTGACTTTCTTAACTTCGTAAACTTTTACAATGATCTGCAAGGGGTTAGTGCTCGCCGTGGTGGCTCTTCAAATGGTGCATTGTCGATCAGTGGCACGTCCAGAAGTCTCCGAGTTATCCTGCAGCGATAATGTCACTTGTATCAATGAAATGGCGCAAAAGTTAGTCAAAGGTGTCCGAGAAAACAGAACCGTGAGGATGTTCGATATGTTTAATATTGAGCCAATGGAGTCGGCCAGTGAAGGAAGATCCAACGGAGGTGGTTTGGCTAGGTTTTTCAATAGTCATTCATTCTTGTTCGATTTCGGAAGATATGGTATTCGAGTGGCCAGATCTGCTCGTAAGGATTCTTCTGTTGTCATCGATGTTGAAGATAATACGGGACGTAAAGGTGAAGATGATATTTTTTAATATTTTCCATTTTAATTTTCGATCATTCTTATATTAGTATTTGGGATTGATATTGATTTCATATATTCTATATGATATAATATAAATATTTCTGTTCATTAATAAAAAACGTTTGTTTACGAAATTTAACTGATGTTGTACACAAATGTCAACGATTTTATTGCTTTTTAAACACAAATTAGTTCAATTGAGTATTTATAGTACTTAAGAATTGTTACCAACTTCAAAGGTGTTTGTATGGCATAAATACTGTTATTATAATGTAAATCAAGGCGTGAATCAATATAACAGTACAGATATATTTAATTATACTCAGCACAATACTGTCATGTGTGCTTACAAAAATGATAATTATTCATGCTCATTACATATTTAACCATTTTCAAATATTAAGTACGAAATTATTTATTTGCATTTATATTCATACGCGTATTCCACCCAAAAAATAATTACGGATAATAAATTTTAACATCACATAAAACGTAACTGAGCGTTAATACACTACAACTATCTTATCTATTTAAGACATTTAAAAATACATAAAACTTTTGCGTGAAATTAATGTCTATGTAATTTTTATGACTTGTACAGGTAATAAACTCAGTCTATCAGAATCAATCAAATCAGAATGGAGTATTTCAAAATTTTACTTATTCATATTTTTTGTGAATTTATTTACAATTTTGATAGACTACTTGAAAAAATTAATTATTATACATATATTCCTCAAAAAAATCTTTAATCCGTACCGAATCAGCGTTTTTTCATTAAAAATATTTTCGTTACATGATTTAAAAATTGCATAAAATAGATTAGTATTTTATTTGATTGATATGAATCTTAGTCTAAAATAATCAATTCTATTATTCTCTAAATGTTTTATGTATTATTTTTTGCATCAACAAAAATGAACATTTTAACTGCCGAAATTCAAAAATTTGAATACTATCACAATATTTCACGAAACATTAGTCTTTATTATCAACATCGTTGATTATACACTCGATTTCAAACCGTATCGTTTTCTTATAATACACCACAAGAAAACTACTACCATAATGAAATGTATCATTCCAAAAGCTCATCGCATCACGCCAATCAGATTAATATCTTAACGCGATATTTTCCCAACAATGAAAACTAGAGAAAGCGCGCACCTAATAATTATGATCGAACACATTAGCACAAACCATTAACACACACGACTATTAAAAAAGCTCCAAATAATAATAGAGCGACTCGATTTCCACCAATTCGTACGCGCATCAAACACGCCTTCGTGGGCATGGAAAGCGAAGAAAACCTTCCAAGTATAATAACAACAATCATATATTTGAATTATATTTGCATCGCACTCGAAGCCTAATTAATCTCAGAAACCCGCCAATTATGCAAACGATCCGAATTCGTATTTCGGACTAATTTAGCAATTAAACCTCGAGCTCGGCGGTCAAGTTCGAATACGGCAAGATTTACACAGACGATAAAGTCGCAACGTTAGCGGCTGTGTTAATGAATTTTCACGGACTATTTATCGACGGTAATTTCTACAGTTTTCGATTCGAACAAAAGCGGAAAATGACTCCGAGGGTATCTACGTGTACGTGAAAGACGTTACGTACGCATGCCGTGCATACGCGCTCAGGCTTATCAGAGTGTGTAAATTGTATTTGTACGTGTTCGATGGACGTTCGTGTCGTTTGCTCTGGGAATAATTGCTTCGGGAGAGTTTCTAAATGAGCGTTGACGTGCCGACGATTTCGTGGTATGGCACGCGGAGGATCGAAAAAATTGTAGAAAATGGAGGTTCGTTGTCGTCGGTGAATAGCTTCGATGTTGAAAAGAAAACGCTTCGGTATGGGGGTCGGTGCGATTTCGTGGTTGATGTTTTTGGTCGTTGAGCGTGAAGGAGGCATAGAAGCGTGTATCAAATATGTTCGCCATCATATATTTCGATTAGATTATTCTTTGTGGAGATTGAATGTTATATTATGAATGAAATTATCCAATCAAATAAACGATTCATAAATCAAATTTCGCTATTATAATATGCAATGATTAATTTACATTTTAATGATTGTTTTTTGAATAATTCTAATTTATTTTATAATAAATTGTTTTTATATGTAAATTTATAATATAAGAAGAGATTGCGTTTTAATAAGCTTATTATTGTAATATTTCAGATAGGGGACATAGTAAGAAAATGATGCAAATGTTTTTGCCAGTGATGCTCGGATTTAAGGCAGCGAGTACACTCGTCGTAGCCGTTGCAGCTGTAGCACTTTTAACATTCAAAGCCTTCGTAGCCAGCAAACTCGCCCTTATTGTTACCATTTCCATGGTGGTGAAAAAGTTTATGGAAAGCTACGGAGGAGGGTAACTTAAAAAAAATACACGATAAAATGTTTCTTTTAAAACTATCATAAAAACCTTGGACCAAAAATTTCAGAACTCCCATGCAAATGAATCCCTACATGCTCTCGCAATACCCAATTGAATTCCCATCATCTGGCGGAGCACATTCAGGCTACAGCAATATGGATACATCAGCTTATGCATCTCCCCAGTTATATGGTGCTGCTGGAATAAGTCCACTACAACCATCTAGTCAAGATATTTCTGGACAATATTCCCAAAACATTGCTGAAATTCAAAATGCCAATGCTACCTCAAAGTTTGTGCCCACAGCTGCAAAGAGATGGGATGGTGAGTACGTTAATGATGTTGAAGGTGTCATGTTTTCTTCAAACCGTAAAAGTGATGAAATAGACTTAGTTCTCGAAGGTGATTCCATGGACACTTTCGATGTTACTTTATCAGACGAAAATAATAAAGTATTTTTACATATTCGAAATACACCAAGAAGTTCTGATAATTCTATAGAAAGGACTGTAAATACTAAAAAAATGGATAAAGTTCTAAAATTCTGGGTTGGTGGTCTAAGTAAAACTACTTATAAAGTCACTATGGAAATTTTGTTATACTGTCTTCAACTTATTGATTTGAAAACTAAAACTATTGAGTCCGTTTTAAAGCATTTCGGTATTAAACTTGTGTAGTGTGTGATAAGTAGATTTAATCAAACCACCAGTTAATAGAGTATATAACTTCATAATAGATGTTAGGCGAGTTTAATTCATACTAAGACTGAACGAGATTTAATCGAATAACTTTGATAATACCATTATTATGTATTGATAAATGTAAATAATTTTGTAATAAATAAATTAATTATTAGGACATGAAACGAGTATTTCTATCGGTCTGATTAATTTTCCACCAAGAAAATTTTAATGTCAAAAAAATATTGGCACTTTTCTTTCAATTAAAATATCATATTAATATATGTATATTGTGGTTGGAAAATAATTCATATCGTAATACTCATTTTCATTTTTCTTATGACTTATACTTGTTTTTATATACTTACAGGTATCAAAAAGAAGCCAATGTACTATGACAGCCACAATGATGCATATTCTGGATACCAAGAATATGAAAAATAAGTTACCATTTTGATTTGAGTTCTTTTACCACTTTCTAGAATCAACAATATTGAATGTTTCAATTTTTGGAAACTATACATATAGTTGAACTTCAAATTTATATGTACAATTCTTATTCTTATTTATTTTTCTTCACGTGAATATTCTTTTAAATGATGGTACCTATTTATTTATTTATTTATTTATTGTAATATAATATGTGTAAAATAAATAAATTTATTCTTATCGAGTATTTTTCGCAAAAAAACATGGTAAAAAAAATATGAAAAATTTATCCTAACACAGTTTTGATATTTGTAAATTTTCTTTCATTTATTTTGAAACACAATAGAATATTTTTGTAACATAAACAAAATATTTTTCACATTTCATGAATTTTTCTTGTTCAAGTTTTACGAAAAGAAAAAAGTCTCTCTTGACGTTTAAGAAATAATAAGAAAACTTCCTATATCATTTGAAATCATGTCAAAATCATTGTTTTATTTCAATCAAGCATTATCAAAATTCAAATAAAAACAAAATAATTAGAATAAAATTCCCGGATACATATTACATTTATATACAGTTTATCATTCCAAAATACTTAGTTACTAAAGTGTAGATAAAAAAGTTAAAAATAAATTATTAAATAAACATTTTACATTTAAATATATTCCCCAAATTAACATTTTACAAAATTTCTATAGATTTTTTACAATCTCTATTTTTACAGTCATCGTAACTCTTACAAAAACCTTAACAATAAATAAACAATCAGTATGGACACTAGTTACTGACTGAACAATAAATAATAAAAATTAACAAATCTGACCTCAATAAATATTAAATTAAACCCTCATATTATTGACTGGACTGGACGATCGATCCCTCGACCTTTGGACCTTCCACCGATTGAACTTCGCCTACTGCTTCGTCCTGTGGTACATGAGCTGAATAAGCCAACTCTTGAGCAATATCGGCCAGTGAACTTCCGAACTCTCGACCCCATCCTGAACTGTACGAATCGTGTCCTGTACTCTCGTGACCATGGTGAGGATGTGAAACTACTTCGTAAGTAACGTGTTTCTGGAAAAGCATTTTCGAAAATTGTTGAAACGTTCTACAGTTATAATATTTATATTATGGAAAATACTTTACTTGGTGTGAGAATAGTTTTTTCAAACCAATTATGCTGGCGAGTAACAAAGCAATCTTCGATACTAGTAATGCTTTTCCAACTAATAAAGCTAATCCTTTGAACGCCAATCCTCCCAAAATACCGATTTTGACTGCAGCAGCGGCAATAAATGGTCCCAAATTCTTCATTTTTCCACGTCCTTTCTCAACTCCTTCAGGCGTTTGAATTGACATAGCTAATTGATTAAAATCGAATTAATTAAAAGAAAAAATAATTATCAATAAAACTTGATCATCTCAATTTTACCGATATTCATCGATCCATCAGCATCTGGTGAATTCTTGACTACCAATTCAGCATCATCAAACATTTTCCATCTCAGTGATCTCGTTTTGACAAACGTCCACATTTTGTTCAATAAAAGTTGAGTTTCCTGTTCTTCATCTGAGTCACCGGCTCTTGCTAAATCTTCTTGAGCATTTGTATATTCTACACTTGAACTAAATTAAATAAAAATCTTTTAGAATTTACCACTTTGATATAAAATTAGACTACTTTATGTCAAGAAATCCGATACAGATAAATAATGACTGATCGATGCGTTTGACAAGACGCACGCTCCAATGACCCAGTTTTCGCAATTCCATTTCACGTTTGACATATAAAATTACCTTTTTATTATACGATCATGCGTGAGTTAAACAAAACCAAAATGAACCATCATCTATTTATTTTTCACTCCGAGACACTCCGAGCAAACACGCACATTATCTCCGACACAAATTCGAACATTTTAAAATTACCTATTTTGAGTAATCTCCAGATCGTCGCCAATCTGGATGGCTGCTTTTTTCAGCATCCTGTTCATGTAAGTGACCAGCTTCAGGATGAGGCAAGAGCTGACGTCACGTTGAGTACATTTCGAATTCAGCCTCTTTATCAGCATATCTTCCAAATTGTTCGAATCTGGCACGCTGTTCTGTAACGATTCGAACATAATCAAAATTATATCATTATATATTTTCAGTTCGATAATTCGGAAAAATGTTTTTGCCCTCAACCAACGGCTGTCATCTCTCATCTCGGACGCGTAACTAACAATGCACTTTTGCTGAATGAGAGCGCAACGCGCAATCGACAATAAACAGACTGTATTCCATGTTTTTATTTGTGCGTTGTCCATCGTAAATAAAAATGTTGCCGTAAAGCTTATTGTAATTCAATCGAAACGTTTTTTCAATGTAAAATAGCTTTCTAGATTATATTTTATGTTTTAAATGGACTATATTTTTCTAGATGTTTTCTCTTACTATTATATTTTATGTTATGTTTATGTACAGTTACATTTTCAATGTTAGACCAAATAAGCGATTTTTTTTAGTGCGATGAACCGTTGCTTACATAATTACGCGGCTTTCATAATTTGAACGTGATCTACAAACAAATCATCAACGAGCACGTGCTTACGGTTTACGATAATTGTTTGGTTCTACTATATATTTTCAATTATATTCAATGAAATAAATTTTAAATCTGGTATATATCAATTTAAGAAACATATAAATAAAATTTCAATGACTTAATGATATGTTTTGAATATTAAACTTTAAACTAAATTCACAACTTTAAACAATAAAGTATTACATCAAGTATGAATCACATTTAATATTTTGTTATATTTTAATCTCTATAATGGAAAATTATCTGTCTTTTTCATGATAAATATATTTATTTAAAAAAATATCATCAAAAATTAGTTGCGTTCATAAAAAAACCAAGCAACATTACTAAATATTATTTTAAAAATATATTAATAAAATCTTAATAATTTCGATAACAAACACACCCTCAAAATTTTCACAAAATCAACAAAAACAAAACACAAACTTACTGCACTTTGCACGTTCTTAACAACTCCACCATCCTTGTTGTGTCCCTCGCAGGCGACCACAGCAACCACCAACAAAACAACGAAATGTACGAACTTCATATCGCAACAAACAACGAAAAACAAACAAAAATCGAACAGAACCAACAAAACCGAGACACGACTAGAGGAGAGCTCTCTGCTGCGACACAATCAAACGCATAGCAAGTATTGAAATGCAGTTCAAGTGCATCGCCGATGCAATTTATATATGAACCGGTTAGATCTAGTCTCATTTCACTGCCGCATCCGACCAAACTATTACCACCCGTTTTGAACCAATACAACCGCGAAGCTGTCCAACTGGATGCAGTGAAACGACGAACTGTTAAATGCGGGTGTATGCCAATTACCGTAGGTCAGTGTGTGGAAAAATTCTGTCTAAATATGTCTAGGTTGGGTGATGTTGTTTGGACGGGAAATCGCGTGGGAGTTTTGCTGAGGTGTGTTGAAAGAATTTAGTTTTTATATATTTATACATAATATTTTTATATAATTTGATTTGAGTTTTCAAGCCGAGATGGTTTTTGTATAGAGAGTGATTTGATTTTTTTATCTTTGAATAATTGATAATTGTAATTGTAAGTCGTAATTTCAATGAATCATACAATATAGACTAGGTTATTAGCGTATCGTTTTAAAATGTCAAGTTTATTTCCAATATGAGCACAGCTAGTACGCTTACTATGATAATTAATGATATCATGAATATGAGAAATAAAATAAAATAATTCTTCAATAATATATTATAATACGTACAAATTTTAATATTATACAATTCAAAAGCTTTGTTTTATTATATTTATTTATAAATACTGAGTATTTAAGCAAAAATATCTTCAGTTTTTCTTTCTTGTTTCACACTTTGAAAACTACTGATGTGTTGATAGGAAAAAGTGCGGAAAAAAATATTTTTTTCTAATTAGATTAATCGCGTACTTAAAAGTATAATGTTCATGGAATTCAAGTAGAAATCTCTTCCCTCTAATGTGCGAACATCTCTAGATGATAGTCGTCTATTTCATTGTAAACAATAAATAAGCTGCACGAGTAACCTTAATTGCAAAAACTTCGGCATACATTTTAATATCGCGTGCTTTGGCGTAACCAATACGTTAAACTTATGCCTGTTATGAATAGATTAATTAAAAATAACGCCTATTTTGAATTAGTAATGAATCACAGATATTTATAGTTGTTGCATATTTATGATTTTTACTTAAACCTCGGTGTACTGATCCCATTCAATATTTTTAAATAGTATCGAATTACAACTGTGCAAAAGCGATACACATTTTCATCATATTATATTTCTCGACCTAGAGTAGGCCGCGGATTTGATTTTTCCGAAGATTAGAAATTGAATTTCACTTTTACACACAAAGCACACACTTATAAGCTCTTAATGTACAAAACCTTTCACTTGCCTACAATCCTTTAGCCTATATTTTAACAATTAGTGAAAGGGCAAACTGTGCGTTTTCGTTGCAAGCGAAGTTTTCTCTCCATTATCTATCAACATATGCGTATAATCGCATAACTGCATAATTTTTCCTATATGGAAAATATAATTCTATGACTCTTATTGAATTTTCACACGAACTGATAAGTAGCTGAGAGTTGCTGTATATGTCTCTCGTGAGGATTTCCAGTATCACCTATTCCACTAACCGCTTTACAGCAGTGTTCCGGCCGGTCCAAGGAACCACATTCCTAACTTGTTCTCTAGGTTTCCAAGATATTCCCTTTGTATATAAAAATATCATGTGTTGTTTAGGAGTGTGCGTGTAGGTGTTGATGTGTGTGCAAAAGTTGCCGTATCAATTTTCGCTAATCCAATTGCTCATACATTGTATGTATCATAGTATTATAGTTTCCGTTCGAACTTATGTTATGTATTTCTCGTTCTGCGGTTAATTCTCAAGTATTAATCTAATTTATTATTTTCTGCAATATTATCAATTATCGTTTATTTTTACACATATATTTTTTTAAACATCTTATAAATGAATTGAATTAGATGATAATATGAACAAAAAAGCTCAATTTAGTGATAATTAATTTTTGTACAAACATATTTTAATTTTAAATTAAATTAATGAAATTTCTAACAATAAATCCAAATTACATGTATTCAAACGTTTATTCACATATGACACAATATAAAATATTTACACTAAAATATAATAAATTAGTACTTTTAGATGAGTATCATCTTACAAATTATGTATCACAATCGTACATATTTTTTAAAGCAATCCATGTACCCCTGGGGTAACATGGTACCCTTATTTTTACATTTATTATACATAAATTCTAATCTTTAAAATTAAATTTATTGTTGTAACACTACAGCTTCCTTATCTTTGTTACTTCTATATTCTCCCCATCCCTGGTAAGCCTGCTTTTGAGCGTAAGTACTGTCATCTTTAAATGCAACCCCTCCAGATTGTTCTCTTCCATAATATCCATTTCCATAATCCCCATAATGATGATGATGCGATTCACCATAACCATTAACTCCAAGACCAGCTGGTGAATATTGAGGTCCATTAGAATAATAGTTATTATGGCCAAAACCTCCAATTCCTCCGATTGGTGATGCTAAATTCGGCTTGCACAATTTGAAGTATCCAATCACACCTTTAAATATTTGAATATGTTATAATTATTTCAATAATTTATGCATAATACCTGATGAATTATTTATTATTTTACCTGGTATTACAAGAGCTAAGAATCCTAAAAGTTTCTTGAAACTAGCCAATCCAAGAATGAGTGGTAAAAAGAGTAAAAGCTTCAGTTTGAACAATTTAAGAATGAGCAACATTGGAATGAAAAGTTTCTTCAGTTTGTTTCTCTCTGTAATGAATAATTAAATACAATTAGTATTTTAACTAGGAAAAAGGAAATTGTAAACAATGAAATGATACACACTGAACAATGGAGCTTTTTTGTCTTCAAGAACATCGATTTCTTCAGCAATTTCATTGATGAACCTTGGTGAATAACGTCCGCTTTCACTAACTTGAGAATCAATGTCGATTTCAAATGCTGCTGATTTTAAGAATCTGAAATAAAAAATATCAAATTTTATTATGAATCGAAATAAATTTAATATTTTAAATATATGCATGTCAATATTAAATATATATATTTTCGTGATCGAATGGTCTTATTTTTAATTTCATCAAATAAAATCGATTTTTTATTATAAAATTGTTTAAAACTTATTCATTCGTATGATAAATATTTTTTGGTTGAAAAACAATATTATTGATAAAATTATCAACATTACATTGGATTTGTTAATTTATATTATATTTTATTATACAATACACTAGAATATTGATGTATGTAAATCATACGTGCAATATTTTTTTAGTATAATATTATTCAAAATTATTTTTATAATCATTTACAAACTAAATTGCATTGTTCATGGTATACATGTTTGCAATATAAGCCACTTTCATAATTGTTGAATTTATAATGCAAAATTATCGCTTTAAAAAATGTCTTGAATGCAAAGAAAAAGTTTTAAGCATGCAATGACGTAGGTATATAATATATAAAGAGAGAGAGCGGTAAACAGTTAATATTCAATTATAATTAATCGCTAAATATACTCGAACATCAAAAATAAATTCCTTTCCAAATTCATACATAGAAAAAAAATGACATCATCAAAAATTGTTACTGTTTTCGCATTGAGTTCAATATTATTTTTGAATTTCCTATATAATTTGCGGCAGCTTTCTCAAAATATGAGTCATCTGAAAAATCCATTTAATTTTACGATTAGATGACTGAGATTTATTACCTCTCGACTTTCCTCATAGCGAACTTGACCAACGAATCCCATTCGGAATCTTCAGATTTCGGCTCGGATGAATATTCATAAGGCTCTTGTGCCAATGATCTCAACTGAATATCTGGCATTCTCACGACCCGCGCGTTGTCTGAAAGACTATAAAAAAACAACTTTTCAACAAACACACAGCTAATTTATGCTGAATAAAAATAAAATAAAACGCACGAATATGAATCTTTAGAAAAGAATTCATTCAACGATCCCAAAGCTTGCGATTTGAAACATTCTGCTAAATCTCCACCGAGACACGCCTGATTGATTCTCGCCAAATATGGATCCTGATTTGGACCAGTTCCTAAACCGATCCAATCCAATAAATTTCTCCCTTGTCTATCCTGAAATTGTCGATATAATTTTTTTTTAAATTGATTTTTTATATAATACATTATAATTTTTGTTATATATTTACCGAATTTTCAGGATTTCGTTGAAGATTTCTTGGATCTGTTGCGTCTACAGATGGTGGTTGATCAGGTAACCTGATATTTCCTTGCCCATGGGATTGTAAAGCCACCATGGATGCGGCTAGCACCAACAACATCCACTTCGCTCCCGATATCATATTGCGAATGTATTTTTATTATATTTTTTTCAATCTGGAATCAAACAAAATGACAAATCACCATAACTAATTGATTTTTTTTTAAGTGAAAACAAATAAAAGCAACATAAACACGATCCGATCGATTTCTCGCCCCTTTCACCTCAACCAAGCACACAAAAAAAAAAACAAACAACACGATCCAAAATATATGCATAAAACTCCAACTTAACCACACCAAACCCAACTAACCTACAATTCGATGGAAATTCGCGAGTGTTTGCGTTGGCAGAACGCCGGCTTCCCTCCGGCATGTTAAGTGCGAAATGTGCGGATTCGTGATCGCTTTTCGAAAACGGAGGTTTTTCGGCGCGAACTAAAACACCGCGGACCGTTATGTTGGCGGCAATGGGCGCAGGCAGACTGACCGCGCGCACTTCGAATAACTGTAAACCGTGGCACGCCTCTGTTGGCACGTAACACCGTAATAGAGGCGTAACTCGAAAACTGGGTATTGGGTATGGTCGGTGATTTACGCGTTTCGATGTTGGGCTGATTTTTTTTAAGGTTGAGGTTGGTGTTGTGCATGTTAAATGCGGGGAAAGTGTTTTGGAATGGGGTGAGCGCGAATATTTCGGAAGGAGAGATCTTGATTTCGGATTTTTTTATGTTGAGAATTTTTGATAGTTTAAAGGTTTTTTTGAATGGTGTGAAATTTAAAGTGATTGGTTTACTTTAATTTTTTTTTAATAGGTTTAATATGATATTGTATCGAAAAATAATTTTTTTTTTCAAATTTTCTTTGTTTATTATTTTAATTGTGAGCCTAGACCCCCAAAATTTGATGGGAAGACCTTGTCCTGCAGTGGATAACTGACGGATTGATATTATTAACGATTATGATTAATTTGATATAATAATTTAATATAAAAAAAATCCCAATATTTTGTTCAAATTTCAATAATGCGAAGTACTTTCTTTTCATTTATAAATTATTGATTTTCATGTATTAATTACATTTTATGATTAAATGTAAATTGTGTTATATACATATAATATTATTACTATTATATTATTAATGATAATCATTCATCAAATTTATTTACTTTTACACCCAAATCTATTTTTATTAACATCTTAATATTATTTTATTATTGATATCAAATTTATTCAAAGAAAATAATAATTTCTCGATTTTTCCTCCATATTATATTTAAAAAAAATGATCGGATAAAACATACAAAATCCTCGATAGATTTTCGTTGCGTAAGATATTTTATAACAATGAATTTATATTTCATTTCGATATTGAATAAATCATTTGAATGAAGTTCACGTTCAAGATTTGCGCAGGTCGAAGTCACTCACCTTTAACAATTTTTCGGCTGAAGCTTTCGCCAACGACTCCTTCGAAGAACAACTGTCCGAAAACACTTTCACTGCATCTTATATACTGCAAGGAGTGAGGCTTCACCATCTTGCTTCCAAACCCCTCAAAGACGTCATTCTCAGTTGCGACAGTTCACTGTGAATCACAAATAAACTGGGTTTTCATACAAAGTCTACCTCACTGTATGAACATACAAAGAAAAGCAAAGTTGATTGCATAACAATGTTTCCCACAAAATGAAATTTGCAATAATTATAAATTATAATGTAATTATTTTATTTTATCTTCATTGTGCTTGTTATAATTTTATTCTGAAACTAGAACATTTGGGTTAATTGAAGCTTACTGTATTTAGATAAGTTTTCTCCAAATAAAACAATTGCTCGTTAGATCCGTTTATTCTATGACCTCAAAACATTAGTAAATTACACGTTGTGCAATTTAAGG
This sequence comes from Hydropsyche betteni, assembly GCA_028571205.2. Taxonomy (NCBI): domain Eukaryota; kingdom Metazoa; phylum Arthropoda; class Insecta; order Trichoptera; family Hydropsychidae; genus Hydropsyche; species Hydropsyche betteni. The sequence continues at coordinate 1,144,594 of JAOXNN020000066.1, read as the reverse complement.
TAAATTTGAGGCATTTTCATTCATCGGTCGTTTTCGATTACGAAACATAATATAACTTTTCTCGCGTGCGTAATATCGCAACTAAATGGGAAAACACGCCGAGGCGGATCTGACAAAATCCGATTGTGGTTTCATTGCACTCACAAGTGAAAGTGGAAGGATATTCCAAATACTCCGGATATACCATTTCATATTTCTCAAATTATTTTTTGTACATTTCAATATTACAAACAATTCTTGTAATTACGCATCAAAACTTTAAATTTCATTATATAATTACGTTTTGAGCTAACTCGTTTTGATTTATTTTATTTTTCTGATTGTGTTTTAACATTTTGATGGTTTTTGTATTTTTTATTTTTATACAGAGGTTATCAGATAATATTCAAAACTATAACAGGAGACTCCAAGTAAATACGAAATATGATCAACATTTAACTGAACTGACTCTAATAACGTATTTATTATTAACATAAGATACCAATCAAATTCGAATGTATTAAATTTAAAGGTTGTCGAAATTATCTCACTTAAATTAAAAAATATTATATATAATACTATCTACTATGCTAAGATTTCTATTTCTCGTCCTGATATGGAACAATCAATGGTTCAACCTTAAATTTGAAACTATGCAATTAGGATATACTTATTCAATATAGATTCAAAATTAATTTTGGCCACTCGAAAACTTTCACTACCTCTGTCATGTTATAATAGTAAATGACTCATGTGACAATGCGGTTCGCATCCATTCAATATTGTGAATGTTCGAACGTAAATGTTATTTTAGCTCACTAGAAATTTCTCGCCTCATTACTCTTTTATACTTTTATTAGTGTGACAGGAAAGAAATTTAATACTTTCTTTTAATTTTTTGTGCAACTCTTGAGATGCACCTTGTATATATTAATCTCGTATTGTGTTTCATAAATTGAGAACTTTTTCTGGTGATACTAAAAGTATAATATTAAAAATTTCGATACAAAGCATCAGTTTGATGAAATAAAAAAAATCTGCGTATTTATATATTTTTAATTTATATAATTTCAACAATAACGACATAATCATATACGTCAATTATGGTAGTTCTCACATAGCTTTCTTTTTTCGTGTCAATAAATAAATAAATAAATAAACTAATTACTAAATAAATTTACACATTATAAAACATCCATTTTCACAAATATACTAATAAATAAATAATTACAATTCCAATTACAAAATATTATAATATACAAAAATCTGTATTTATGCAATACAAATCATCCAAGATCACTGCCATAAATTAACTAAAGTTTATATACGAAGAAATATTATAGATTAGTGCGACACTAAATATCGTCTTCGTTTGCAAGTGCATATTATTTTAAAATACATAAACGTTTTTGCTAGTGCAAATACGTCTTGGCACATAAGTATAACTGTTTATATTACACATCTCTGAGTTTATACACAATTATAAGAGATTTCCCCAAAATACACAATTGTATTTGACTACAGTTATAAAATAAATACATATACAAAATGACCCCGAAATGGCTTACACGTATGACTCATTTACACATAATTAATTTTATAAATTAATGGTATATGTGGCGATTGTTTCAATCTAATAGTAATTCTCATTCGATAATACCAATATCGATTACTTTCACGTAAAAAACGTTGATAACAATTACCTAAAACGTTTATATTTTATATTTATAAAATTCTTGGGAAAATATAATATTTGTTGTCACAATTTGAACGGAAATTTTACATTCAAATATCTTGTACAAAATCATATTTTTCTGATTTTGAATTTAGTCACCGTTTATTCATTATCATGATATTTATTGAGTACCTTTTCGTTCTCTTTGGACTCATTTTTAGATATCAGTCTCAATTTTTCTTCAATTTGAAATTTATGTTATTATCTTTCAATTCCTCAAAATTTTTCATTGATCTACTTTTAAAAATATTACTATTAAATAATGAATATTGAGCAAATTGACGAAGATTGTTATAATTTATACATTAAAATATCATTGAAATTTCCTTGCGGAAACAAGTTTGTTGATATCATTGTAAGTGGTAAGCATTGCTGTTGTTCCTCCATCAGGAGTGAGAGATGGACATCTAGGATAAGCCCTAGTACAATCTATGCCTTCTTGTCCTTCTTTAGCAGCCTTCATATATTTGAAAAACCTCAGTATTTCAGGATTATCAGATGTCGGTTTCCTCAGTTCATTCAACTCTCTGTAATTCAATTTAATCGATCGATAATTGTGATTTTATTTAATACATTAATTTTAAAAAAAATCGATTACCTGCTCAGTTGAGCTGAAACTAAATTACTATATGGAGCATATTTTGCAGGAGAAGAATACATCAAACAAATAAGACGCTCTCTGCAACTTTCAGATCCAGGTCCGAAACCTAATCTTTCGAACACTGAATCGAGTCTTGATAACAACGGACTATAAAATGGGTCGTAATTGGACAAAAGCAAAGAAGATGCTGGTATATTTTTGAATACTTTAAAATTCTCCTGTTTTTTCTGCCCGTTTCTATAGTAATTATCATTTAGTGTGGGTAAGTAAGTAACACGCGCACCACCTGGACCAAATCTGGAAAAAAATCGAATTTCGTTAATTTTTCATTCTAATGATTATCATTTATTTTTATTGTTTTTATTTCAAGAACCTCGACATAGCAACATTGGCTAAATCTTCACTTGTTGCTGTATTTCCTCCGTAAAGTGAATTAGCATTTATTGTTCCTAAAGTATCAGAATTAGGGTATGTGTAACTGGCTTCTTGCTCAGAAGGGTATCCCATGTTGTCTTTATAATCAACATCTTCCATTTGCACAGGTGGTGCCAAATTTATTGAAGATCCAGAGAATTGTGACAGTCCTGAAATTAAATCAAATGTATTTTTTTAATCCACTGGTTTTTTTTTTAAGGAAAACTTTTTTATTTTAGTTTCAATAGTTCACCTTTTCCTATGATTTTTCCGATACTTCCTAATATACTAGGCAGGAACATGGCAATGAGAACACTCTTGACAAGTTGGGCACCCAAAAATATCGGCAACAGGAGTTTTTTTAGTCCAAAAGCTAGAAATCCGAGGCCGAAGCCGGTGAGAAATGACGATTTTCCTTGAGGAACTATATCGGGAAAACCAAGAAGAATTGGGTTGGTGCAGTGCGGTGAATGAAACGCTACATTATTTACAAACATGCATTTGTATGGATTCAATAATACAGTGGTTATAATGATTGTGATACTACTGTGATTAAATGATGAAAGCTCAAGCATTTTTTTGGAATCATAAAGTTATGATGGTTTTTATTTATTATCTTACCGTTTTAAATGAATTATTATCCATTTTACCGATAGATGCCGCAGAGAGCGAAGAGTGAAAATCTTCGTAAATAAATTATGAAAGCTTAACTAATATGATGTGAAAATTTCAAAAAATAATTATGGTTATTTAAATATTGTTATTGATATGATCTACTATAGATGTCATCTAAAAGAACCGACTATCAAGTCCCCCAAAGTGAATATAATTTCAAAAATAAAATTCAAACTATTCTATATAAAACTATCTCATAATAATAGAGTTTTTTGTATTAAAAAAACTTACATTTAAAACCGAAATATCTGGCCGTTTGTGGAATGTTCACACTTAGAACATGATTTTTAGCATATTTGTCGATTTTCTTCAGAACTTTCCCATCGAAACTATCGTCCTTTTCATCTTCGTCACTCTTCAGATTTCTCGCACCTCTTGGTGTTCCATTAACACTTCTATTGTTGATGAGAGAAGCAGCCGGTTCGATTTTGACACCGTCGAAAAATACATAAGAATCCTTACTTAACGATTCATCTACATACTTCATCAGTTCTCTTTCCAACTTTTCGGTATTTTCATTTTTTACTCCGTCGACCGCATTCAAAGCGACTTCGATTTCATCCAGCTTTTTATTAAAATTTTCACTGTTTTTCGGCAAATATTCTACCGTTTCGTTTCGTATTTCTTCTTCGTGACTCTTGGATGGTTTCAACATTGGATTAACAACGGGCGCAACTATTGTTCTTTTAGTAACAACATCGTTTAATTCTTCAATAGCAGAACTCGCACCACTTCTTCTTATTTGCGAATAACACTGTGCTAAATTCACAAATAATGCTAAAAAAGTCACTGCCGCTATGAAAGTGCACTTTTCCATTGCGCTTTTCCGTTTGTTTTCGTTTCGAATTTAATGCATCAGCTATCTGCACTTCTTGCAACACATTATGTTTAATATCAAATTTATATTGTTCTTCTTTGCGTTTTTTTTTTAATTAATCAGCAATATCTGAAATTATAAAATAATATTTTAAAGTGATCAATTTTACAATGTCGATTAGTCAAATGTTAAATTCATCAAAATCGTATACGATTTCTAATCGATTCATATTGGAAGATATTTGAAACGATTAATTCAACAAACTGAACGATTTTCCGACCAGCAAACCACCTGATAGAGCAATAATTACAAACGATGAGTACAACGTAGTTGAACGACCGTAAGTAAACCAGGTGAGACAGCTCGGTGAGGTAAGGTCAGGTTTTACACACATTGCCTACGTGCGGCAACTCTTGAACCTCAACTGTCTCATATCACCATTTTCTAAACGACCACTTCGCTTCATTTTTACCGCGGCTTCTCCTATCGGTTGTGTAATTCGAATGGTGATGGTTAATGGCGGAGTGGTTCTCTCTGCTTTTGGACGGGACGTGTGTTATACAATGTTCGTCGGTGGTTTGTGTCGTTTTCTTGTTCTTCATGAGTGTTAAATCGATCGTGGTTATCGACATCAGGTGTTTAAGGTTTTCGCGTGCGTCCGAAGCATTATCACGTGTCGTTGAATGAAAACGTTTTGTATAAGGAGCGTGTTGTATTTGAAAGTGAACGAATTCTTTGTATAGAACGCAATCCGTGTAAATATGCAATTATGAATGCTTTCTGTTGATTTCCATGCCATTATTATACAATACGGTTTCATTATAATATTTAAAACGTTTACGTGTCATTGTCCCAATGATAATTTTATTTCTTTTATCACACAGCATGAGATAATGCGATTGATTAGAATCGTTCTCTTAACACTAATGACTTTTTTCAATTTTATACAACAGCCACACTAAAACAATAAAATTTTACTACAAGACAACCGTGAAATACAACCTACACCTCACTACACACATCTTTAACGAACGCAACAAGTCATTATGTCTATAATACCCATAAAATATTCTTTGAAAAAAAAAACACAAGCACACACTCGAAAATATCAATTTACTCATTATTTAACACGTCTTTTCGAAACGCTCGTACACGTTTTTATTTCGGTCCATTAGTGGGTCAACGGCGGCCCGCATGCGGACACAAATCGACCTTTCCTCGACTCATTTCCGGATTTTCCCGTACATGTTTGAATCAGATCTTCGCGGAATACTCTCGATTTGAGATTTGTGCAAAAAAATATTAAACTTTCCGATAAAAGAGCGGTCAGTGGCCTGTTTTGGAGGTTCGCATAACCCGACCCGGACGACGACCGGAATCCGGTGACATACATGTCGCATCATGAGTCCACTTCTTATACATATTTTTACTCACTTTCTCGTTTTTATTTATACATTTAATTTAAATTCTCGATGCGTTTCTCGAAATCGAACGCACGCACTGATATGGATTGATGTTAATTTATTGCCGGTGCACAATTAGTGGCGTCGCTACGAATCGAATCACATTTCAATTCGGATGTTAATTTGAAAATTTTCGATTTGGAATCTTGTAAAAGCAACTGGTGCATGGTGTTCAACGTGTGTTTCTTATTTAGTCGTATTCGCATTTAACGACAGTTTTACGAGCTTTAAATCGTTTTGCTAATTGCTGGCAATTTCGTTCGCTTTAGATGCACTAAATTCTAAATCGGCACAGATGAATTCGTATAATCCGCTGGTTCATTTGCATGATTTTCACTATTGAGTAAGTATCGTAATGTGCTCATAACTCTGAATGATATTATTTATCTATCGATAAATTGAAATATCAGGCTAATCAACGACATATTTATATTATCACTAAAACTTTTAAAAAGAGAGTAATTTTTTCATTAAAATGATAAAATTATTCGACAATTTAAGCCCTCTGTAATTAATAGCATTTTCTCAAAAAAAATAAACATGTTTTCCTTGTTTGTGAAATCATTTAGGAATTTCATCAAAATGAACATCACAATTTAAATCACCATTTTCTCAAAACCTCACCTCACGTGATACATAATTAACTATTCAAAAACGTATATGCAAATTTTAACTTTTTCCTATATAAAGTCACTAAAATGCTGAATCACTAATAAATCTTAAGTCAATAATCACATACCTTAAATTTCTCCATGCTCATTATTTAGCCATCATGTAATGGACTTCATATTAAAGTACCAATTGTAACAATGCAGAAAGATTGACGTATGATGACACAACTAGATCATCCGATACGCGATCGTCATCAAAATTACGAAACTACTCAACATCGAGCACAAGTGCAAGAAAAATTACATACAACTGCGTTATAGAAAGCGATCGGTTACCGTTACGCGGTTTTAGTAAGTGCTCATCGTCATCGTTTTCGAACTTCGACCGCCTACATATGCATCTTCCGTTTTGAAAAAAGCGGACTGTTTCCGCAAAAAATCACTTGAAGTGAAGCGGATCGTTAAATGAACTCTAGGATTTAGTATGTGGGGTAAATTTAAATGTGGAATTAACGGAAATTTTTAGACCGTAAGTCAAATCGGATCGATGTATTCAGGTTACAAATTCTGATGTGTAAGTTTGAAAAAACTATCATCAGCCGGTGTTTCATTAGAAATGTATGATTGCTTTTCATTTTTGGTAGGCTACTATCAACAATAGTACACCTCATTAAAATCAGTGTGAAGAATTCGGCAAAAATAGATTAGATTTACGACGTTAAAACTATGCCACGTCAATCATTTGTCGGACGTGTATTAACATGGGAATTTCCGATACTTTTTCTCGGTTGACTTTTCCCATAAATTAACTCGAAATTACGTGTACATACATAATTGAAATTAATTAATTCTGATATTGTATTTTGTACATAAAAACACTCTAATTTTTTTTTTTAGTACAAGTGAACAAATTAATTTTATATCAATAGATAAAATTAACAGTAAATTGTTTTTTTAATTGTATAGGGAAAAATTCTGAAAATTGAATTACTTAGTGCGTATTCATGTCAAACATTTCCTTCAAGGAAATAAATACCACACGCTCTAAGACCATTCCATAGCAAAAAACAATTATCTAGTGTTTTTTTATACAATTGACTCTTTACAACCATTACTAAATTGACCTAGTTGGATTTGCAAGATAAAACACAATTGTCACATTTACATTCGCAGGACATTCTCTATTTAATTGAAATCGTTGAAATTATTTCAACAAACAGTTATTTAAAAGGATACACAGAATATCAAGAACTTTTTGATACACACAGTTAAACTATTTTTTTTACTTTTCTAACGGATTTTTTTCTATATACATAGAAAAATATATATTTATCTTATTTTATAAATAAAAATTTGAAAGTTAAATGTTATCGTCATGGGAGAAGAGAACTTGACAGTTGATTTGTATAGTCTCATAAGAATTGTTTGATTTTGTATTACATTTGAAAACACTATGATAGACTTTCATTAAGCATTGAATGATAAATGAATAAACAAGATGATGATGACAACATAAAGACTCAAGAGACAGCTCAATTAAGTTTTAGTATTTCATATATAATACGCACGATATAACAATTTCTATACAAAACGCTATATTTATAAATCGTTTTAAACAAAACTTACTAATCAAGTACTAAAACCTACAAATAACTAGTTACAATACCAAAAGTTCGTAACTGAACCAAGGTCATTCTAGTTGGTCCTTGACAATGCTATATTTATATAAAAATAGTAAATAGGCCCGATGTTAATAACATCGGGATGTGTATGTGTTTATTTGAAAGTCGATGCCCGTACCCGATTTGA
>JAOXNN020000066.1:1126149-1136390 GCA_028571205.2 Hydropsyche betteni | reverse complement strand
AAAGTCGATGCCCGTACCCGATTTGAATATTTAATTAATAAAATCAAAATAGTTCATTTGTTATTGTCACCAGACGTTATATAAGCAAAGCCAGTAGTTAGTAGGTAATAAGCATCATATTATAGACGTCAACTGTATACACATAAAGACCATATTAGAATATCAATACTATAAAAAGTCGCGAGCATCATTCGAACAGACAAACAGACAGACACACACACACACAGATATCCGTGATTATATATAGGGGACAATAAATTAAACAATTTTCTCTGAAACTATGGTTAATTATTCAATTATCGAATATATCGAGATATCATATGAAACTTCGATAGATTCTATAGACATATAGAAATGTAGATTACGATCGAATAAAATTATCGCCTTTACGTCGAAAATCGAGCAACCGCGGCGCTAATTAATCCGAAAATTCCCACGAGGAAGAACAACACCACACTCAAAACAACTCGGGAGCACAAACGCACGAAATCCGAATTTAAATAAAGAAACGCGATGACCGAGTAAAAGTTTCACGCGGCCAAGACATTGGCCCACATCGGGAGCCAGGGCCGCGGACTTTCACATTCGTCCGAATCTTCGACAGACGATCGACTATTCGCCACCTGATCGTGGCCATCGTCTTGGCTCCGGGCGTGGACTTCCTGGCCGGGTGGTGGATGCGTTTTCCGATTTTGGGCTAATTGTGTACTGTACGGTGAACGGCCGAGTCGTGATGCGTTTCTGCGCAACGGTGCGTCTGATTTCGTGTGAGTTTTTTGAGGAGATTATAGGTTGTTTTTTTTTCGATCGTGAATCGCAGGTGGTTTTGAGTGTTTTATTCTGGGTTGAGTTCGGTCATGATTTTTGTGTTGGGTGTTATCGATGTTTGAACGCTTCGCTGTAATATAAATAAATTAAATCGTAGAAAAATAATATATTCTTTTGAAAAATTTTATAATTAGTTCGTATTACTGTTTTGTATAAAAACAACATGAAAATTTAATTGACTGGTTATTCAATTTTTACCACAAACATCGCTTGAAAAAATAACCGATTAATTTTCATAAGCTTTCTTATTAAATTCAATAAACATTTGATGGATAACAAATTGGCGTTCCACTTAATATATAATATAAACGATTCATATTATATTTTCATAACAATATGACACAATTATATGTAATAACATAATAAACGAATCAAATCACCATAAAAAACTATAATTTTTGATTTAAAAAACAATACTAAACAGATGTTTTCAAATACATATAATCCAATACATCCAAATACTTGTTGGGGCATCAAAAAAAAATTCTATCACACGATTCCGTAAACTTTACCTACGCATTTTCCGATTGGAGAACAAAAATTTGGGACGACCCAAAAAAGAGTACAACGGTCGCCAATAATGGTGGCATTTGAATGCGAGCTGAGCCGGCGCACAATTGCCGCCGAAATTCAAAACGACTTATTCAACTCGTCCTATTGCACTTTAATACGACGATGTGTATTTGTGTAACGCTAATCTCATAAAAAAAGAAAGTGGAACTTCGCATAATTTCTCATCGTATAATTTTTTTCTAACTGTGAATCTAAATGAGTCAGTTGTAAATGGTCAATGCGATTGTTCTATGTTATCTATGAAAATATCTGATGTTTGGTATAAAATAATATCTTGATTGTTCAATAGATAGATATTGAACCAGTCTTGTTGAGTCCTAAAAACATTAGATTTAAAAAAATTTGATTTCATTGAGATTTCAATCCGATGAGATTAAAACGATCTCGTTCAAATCAAATATTCATACTTCCGTATCTTACATATGAACTTATACATCCTGATTATGCAAGTAAATATTAAGCCGGTCTTAATGAGTTCTAGAAACACTAGACCTAAAAATTATAAGAAAATCTTATTTTATTGAGATTTTAATCAGATAAGATTATATCGATCTCGTTCAAATTGGATATTCATACTTGCGTATCCTACATATGAACTTGTTTTGAACTTGTACGAATATCCTTATTATGCAAGTAAACCGCATAATAAACACATCGATCCTGCCTTAAATTAAGGTCGTATATGCACTGTGGTCGTAAAATATCGATATTTATATCCTGTTGATTCGAAATTTCACGCAATTTAAAGATGCAATGATTTTTGTCGGTAATTTAGGACGCTCTCGTTTTTGGATGAACTCGTTATTTTTAATTTATTTAGGTCAATACGCATAAGGTCCTTGCGAAAATATATGTACTTTTTCGAATATAAAGATGTACTCGTTATTCAAGTAAAAAATTAATACGAAATTTCACATCTACAATTTCACAACATTTCAAAAACAAAAGTTGAAATTTATATTTCGAAAATTCTAAAGGAAGCATCGATCATTTTTCATGAGAACGGGAGTAGGTACGACTCATGACATTTTTTTTTTCATTTTCTTATCGGAAGAAATGCTTTCATTTTTTCTCTAGTGAAATTTACATGTTTTTACTCGTATTTTTCTTTTTCACAATAGACCGACAATAATCATAATTTTCCAACATCTGAAGTTTCTATTTTATTTTTCTCATTTCACCATATCGAATCAATTACATTAATGCAAGTGAAGTTATATCAATTTACTCTAAAAAAACAGTTTCTTTTACTCAAAAAATTAAAGCACACATGCACAAAGCATAAAAAATTTCGTTACACTTCCGCACTTTTCTTTTACAATACCATTCATACAAACCAACGCGACCTTGACATAAAAAGCCCAAGTTCACACCTCATCAAGCCCAACATTGATCATTCGTCCATTCTCATACAAAACAAGCGACTATGAATATGCAACAAAACGAAGGGTCATAAGAACTTTCGCGCTCATCAAAAGTGGCACGCGAGCCATTTTTTCGACCATATACAAAAACGGAGTCATTAATCAAAGCTTCGTGATTCCGACATGATATCCGCGGTGAAAATGGACCATCATCATCATCGCAGAATGTGCGTTTCATAATAGTGTAAATCGATATACACTTGACCTTATAATGACCGAGTTCAACAATCTCTTGTACGTGCAAGAGATAAAGCCGGAATTTAACATCTATCGAAATCTGGTTTATCGCAATTGGGATAGTGTGTTCATCAACTGAATTAATCGGCATTTTTTATTTAATGATTATGAATTGTATCAATTTTGTTTTTTATAAGTGTTCAATTCTAAAAATAAATTCAAATTCAAATACAAATATGGAAATTTCATATTACAATGATTCGTATCAATTTTCGATATCAGTGACGATCCACTGTGGTGAAATGGAAACTTATTCAATACCAACAGACCGTTTCAAGAAAGTAAACAACAACACGAACAAAAAAAATTGGAACAATTCAATATATAAGCACTGCGTGTGACTCCAATGCATGTGCGAATAGAAAGGGCGAACTTGACAATCTGAAAACGTTTTTCCTTTTAATTGTGCAATTTGCGGATATCGCTATAAAGATCGGTATTTACGGATGATCGGACGCGGAATAGAAACTTATCGATGTTTCATTTACATGTCATTATAGACGGAGAAAGCGTCTTTTAATAATGAGTAATGTAATATGAATGCATTTCAAAATTTACCGTGTAATAGAATACGCGTTCCATTAATCAGTTTGTGTTTGATTGATTTGAAACAATTTTCTAAAATTAACTAAAATTTCAACTGACACAATTTTCATCTACCAATCATATAAATTTTGAATAATCGATAATAAAACAAATAAATACATGATGTAATAAAAACATCAAAAAAACCGATCCAAACAAATCACCACATCGAACAGACCGCAACCGCGAACGACCTCACATATCGCATACTTACACCGAATATATCATTGGCGAGAGTCCTCAGCAATATCCCAAAGTGTTATGGCAACCAAAACTGCAACTTTGATGCACTTTTGTCGGCTTTTTCAATGCACTTGTCAATGGTGCACGTGCGCGAACGACTGCCGAGACAAGACTGTCTCGCGGAGAAAGCGCGCGCACTCGGCACAAGATACCGACAGAGTGGGGATCCGTCTTTTTTGACACTTCCAGTACTTGGTGGGTGCTTCTTGAACTTTGGGGCGCGTTGGATGGGTGCTGGGTGGTGTTTGTGGGTGGCCGGTTCGGGAAACGACTTGGTTTTTTTGAGTTGTTTGTATACAATGGGATCTTGGTGAATGTGGCGGTTTTCGTTTATTATTGAAGTTAAGTCTTAATTGATATGGTCATTGAATGGATAAAATCTTTTGGCACTAGATAAGAGATGGTTTCGAATTTTTAATTGTTAAAAAATTATTTTTTGATGTAATGTTTAAAAAAATTTTTGAACTTTCGATCATATAAAATAAATATTTCAATGTATATTAATCAATATAAAAACAGGTAATATATTATAATTATTTTTGATTTATTTATTGAATTATAATACAATTCACTTTATTATATATTTTTTTATTTCAAAATCGTACAATACGATCCTTTGTAAATTCATGACAAAATTCAAAAACCCTTTCTTAACGAAATAAAAAAATAACTGTCCAATTCGATGTTTTATACAAATTCAATGTTTATAAATCTCAGTATTTTTATTTGATTGATGTTTCGAAAACATATCCAGATTGTGTTTAAAAACAGATGCGATCAAAATGTTTCAAGTTAAAATTGAACTGTTTATAATATCGCGGTGAAACATCTTCAAGAAGTTTGAATATCACTGAATAATATTATCTCTTATCAATGTGCATATAAAGAATTTCACAAAACGAAAAAAGTGCGTGAGAAAATTCAAATCGCACAAAAAAAAAGAAAAGATACATAAATGTCTTACTATTATTAGAACCATTCAAAGAAAATGCGGAAAACTCTTTTTTTATTTTGAAAATTCTCACGTATGTGTACCCGGATGAACCAAACACCGAAAAAATTCAATCGAATAAACTGAAAACCAACGATCTCGATTCCCAGAAATGCAATAGAAACATGCGAGTTGATCAGAAGCAGTAAAAATGTTTTTTTTTCTCTATCTCTGAATGAAAATATACACTAAATTTACGGCAACAGCGGTCTATTTAAAATCGCACCAATCGCACACAAAAATCGCAAAATAACTAAACTCGAAACAAAACTTACGTCTCTATTTATGCACTTGAGCTAAAACGAAATGTCCGCAAAATTCAATGATTTGAATAATGACCGTGTTGAAAATTGCCGACGTCGTAAAATACGCATTACCCTTACTATTGTCAGAATTTTCCATACGCACAGTTATTATTGTTGGAAATTGATACTTTTGGAGTTCGGAAGAAGGTCGGTGTCTTTTGGGTCAAGTTCGCCGAATCAGTGTCATACTAGACGTTTTACTTTATGCATATTGTTTATCGATGATTCGATAAATAGAGAAAGTTTTTTGTGTTAATTTATTATACTTTGAGTGATGGATATGTGTGGTGAGTCCTTTCGGTAAATTCAATTGATCCTGATATAGAAATTTAAATATTGAATAATCGTTTGATTTGCATTTTTTCAATACTTTTAAATTGACATAATTTTTTATTACAGTAAATTGTTAAAATCCATATTTAAGCTGTTTTTTGAATTCTGAAAAATTATCTAAGAATAAATTTTATTGCGAATTAATATCAAAGAGATATGGAAAAAAATTACACTATAAAACTTCATTTACAGTACCGGAAAAACTACTTGTTTATCAAAAAAAAAATGGAGAATACTATTTACCAGAAGAAGAAACTTAAAATTTTCATATGCTTAACGTCTTAGAATTTTTCATATACCAAAATACAGTATTATGATAAATCCTCAGCTTATTTATATATATTGATTTCCATGATGCAAATATTTTTAATAATTCTTGCAAAAAACAATGTCCTTATAAATTAATCTTCATATTAATAACCTAAAAAGATACACCGACGGTACAAAAAAAAATCACAGATACATAAAACGAAGCACCTAATATGAAATTTTTAGCAAAGAACCGTTTTAACGCATCGTTGAAACTGACAATTGACGCATTTATCAGAGCGTCCACTTATCCACAGGTCATCACTTCAAAAACTAATACGTCATATTTTTCTACCTAGATAGTACCTAATTTTTAGGGTATCCATCTTTTAGAATTAAATATTGAATTAATAGTTTATCAATAGAATTTGAATCTTTATATAATCAGCTATGAGATCTGTATTATGTATTTTTTCTTGAATAATGACAATTTAATCTTTATTTTTTTTAATTATTTTTTATGATCGTTGCATTCATGAGAAAAAACTGTATTCTTTATTTAACCTTGTTAACATTAGTAGAGCAAATCCCAGTTATGATGTTATAAAATTGTTCTATTGAGCAGAACGATTCATATAAAATTCTCAACTGCTAAAATGAAAATGAAATTATAAATGTTTAGTACTCACGGCAAGTATTTTTACCGTTCAAATTTCTTTGAATTGTTTCAATATCATTTTTTTCTACAACATCCATTTTTTTAATTTACGCATTTTAACAATCTTAAATCGACAAGCAGAACGCATTAGCTCCCATCGATTACTAAAGATAAGTTTCATTAAACACAGTCAATAATTAATATTTTTTTCATTACTACTATATTGTTTTTAATTGACTTCAAAACAAAAAACGGTCCTAAAATCCAAACTTCCTCTTATACCATTCCTGCAGCAATACTTTAATAGTTCCAATGTTTTTATTGTTAAGGGTGGGTTTTGAACAGTAAAATTAGACACTAAGTTTTGACATATCAAACCAAAGATGTTTTTTTTTACGGTTCCCCACCTCCATTACAAAAAAAATACCATAGCAAAAACGTCCATATTTCTATCAGCTCTACAAATTCCATAATCTTCAATGGAAACTTCCTCTCCTACCATTCCTCAAGCAATACTCAAATAGTCCCAATGTCAATGGTGGGTTTTGAACAGTAAACATCTGACACTATATTTTGACATGATCATCATCATCAATGTCGACCCGTTATGTGCCCACTGCAGGACAAGGTCTCCCTGTCAAATATTAGGGGTCTAGGCTATATACCTTATGCGAGAGCCAACCTTTTATTGATAAAAGACGTGTACCATGAGAGCCAATCTGCCCATGGAAGAGGCTCTCAGACCAACGATACACAACTTTATGTGCTAGAATTTTGCTTGCTGACTTTCCACAGAACAAATCACAATGATCACCCGGGGGACAACGAGCAACGAGCTAAAGACTGAGCAAACTGCGCCCTCGCTGTCCATTGACAAATCGAACCTAAAGTATCTTTTGAAGATTTCCCACCTCCATTCAAAAAAAAAAATAACATACAAAAAAAACACCCACATATCCATCGGCACCACATTTCATCATCTCCAAAGGAAACCGCTAATCACCAATAGACAAAAACTCAATTATCCCCATGCAGTCCCATCGAATCCATCACAAATGGTCACCCCACCTTATGTACACAAACACGCCACGGTTGACGCTCCACATATGTCCAAGGGCGGATTGGCCTGACCGGAATCTGCCGGCGACATTAACCATCGAGAGACGGTCATATTCGGGCTACATGTGCTGAATATAATGGCCTCTTGATCCGTTTCAGTGCTTCGTGGAGCAAGAACGAGCGGCTGAGACGATCGTTTAAAATGCGTCGTAAATCTCTTTCTGTTTTCAGGTGTATGTGTGTTTTTTTTTCACGATGCTCTTTGTTATTATTCGTGTGTAATTGGGTTTGGATTGTGTGGAAACAATGCGTCGTTTTTTTAATTTCTTTTTTGTTGGTTTTTCTAGTGTACTTTGACACGTTTTAATTAAATAGTGTCGAATTTCGAAACGAGTTTCCTTTCTGTGTATGTGAAAAAAGGTTTTTACTTTAGGTTTTGTGGGTACACATATATTTCAAAATATGATTCAATGATTGAAAATAACGTTTTCTTATTTTTAATTAAATTATCTAAAAAACGAATATCATTTCTAATAATAAATATTTGTCAAATTAAAAAAAATCGTTTTCAAATATCTTTATTTTTCAAAGAATAAGGTAATTTTATATGTATTAATTCAAATTCATTTAAAAATATAAATATGAAATACACAAGTATAAAATTCTGTACACAAAATATCACAACCTAAAACTAAAATTATATTATAATAATCTTTACACAATAATAATAATAATGATATTTTGACAATTCTTATGAAAATTTAGTACAATCAATATGAAAACATACGCACGTTACAATCATAAACAAAAGAAATGTGAAAATTCACAACATAAATACATTGCTTATATAAATAACTATTATCGAATGTTTTAGTTCATATGAAACAATTCTTAAATTTCTAATCAAACACTAGTATCGTCAATACTGCCCACTTTCATTTTAAGTTTCTTCTTATAAAACTCAGAAAGATCTGTTTTGCACATTGTAGTCATGGTATTATCAGTCAATCTAACCATATTATAATCGCCACCTTCATCATCGACAGTATACGGAATGTCACTAACATATCCATTTTTCTTCAAAAATCTGAAAGCTGCCATCTCAAGACAAGCTTTTCTAAAGTTATCGTTGTAGTACCCATATAAAAGTGGATTCGTTATAACTGTAGACATACCCATTAAATGACATAAGAAGAATATAACATAATATACTTCTCTAGAAATATTTTTAAAATTATCTTCATATAAATCGCCTATCAAATTCAGAATATTTAAAGGCAACCAGCTGATACAATGAGCCAAAGCCATGGCCACTAACAATGAGTTGGTTTTCTTCAGGCGTTTTTCACGCTCACGTTCTTGTCGTGCCATGCTGTTTCCACGATTCACTTTCAAATAAATTTTAGTGTAAGTGTACGAAATGACAACAAAAGGCAACAAGTATTGTATTATCAAAGAAAATATAGAATAGTATATTCTTCCTTTTTCTGGCCAGTCTTCAATACATGTCGCCACGTATTCCAAATCTGGTAGGTCCGTTTCATTTTTTTTCAGCTTTCGCATGAGACACAGTGGTGAAGCCAAACCAAAAGATAAAATCCATATGAGAAATATCGCTACTACTGCACCTCTCCCCGTTAGTTTTTTCTCGGTCGGATAAAACATTATCTGATGATAAAAAACGACATTTTGATTGATGAGTCATGAAACGTATAGAGCATTTTCACTATGTATAATACGATCTAAATAAACACATATGTGAACTTTTACGCAATCATGCACTACACTACATTCTGTTTACTGATTAATATTACATTTTAAGTGAATAACAGCTTTGATGGATGTGTTTTGATATGTCACAATACATATTCATGGTTCGATCGAATTATTTCAGAGAGGATTTTAATTATCAGTACCATATTTGCATATCATCATTGAAAAAATTACGCCCACTTTTCATTTAACGACTTAATTTTGTATTCAAATTACAAGATTTTTTTCCGATAATCCTATTGATTTTATAAATACACCATATAGAATATAAAAATTGAAAAATTATATTTTTCATAAATTTATAATGAAAAATTGTTTAATTACTTTTGAAGTATGTATCTATTATAGTAATAATGGTGCCAAAAACACTAATATTCAGTATATTAATCGCACATGCATGAATGAAAGATATCACATAACAAACACCATTCACCTGATATCTATCCACGGCGATAACGACAATGGTAATCGTCGAAACGAAGATCAACAATCCCTGCGACAGCCCAAAAAACTTGCATAGTTCATCGAGATCGTTCTTCAGGGGCCAATAGACACAACATATTTCGATCAAAGTCGACGGCACGTTAACAACGCACAAAAGACAATCGGACAAAGCCAGATTCGATATGAGAATGTTAAGGGGCGTCATCAGTATCGGCTTTTTGACAACCTGAAATCGATAATTGTCCATATTAATATTAATTTTCAATGGAATATTAAATGGTGAAGGTCGGGCCGTATAAGGCGGACTAACCGCCATGAATATCAGTATATTCGCTATCAGTCCCGGTATAACAACGAGTGCATACGATGCGATAAATATTGACGTAATTTGCCAACTGAAGTTTCTGTTTTCGTACATGTAGTGCTTGTAGTCGACGTCTTTTTCGGTTTGGTTCATGAAGCCCTCGGAGCCGTCCATCTGAAAGCGAACTTTCAAGTTAGTTTTCGTAAAAATAAATATTAATTTCACGCGATGAGTA
>JAOXNN020000066.1:1107874-1124563 GCA_028571205.2 Hydropsyche betteni | reverse complement strand
AGAAAATTTTGAATTCTTTCGCGTATAAAAGTTTAATAATTTTCCGATTGTGATTACCTTTTATGGCGTTGTATAAAGTTTTCATTTTACTACGCATGAATATTTATAAAATATAAAATCATAATAGATTTTTGTCATCATTATATTATACACAATTCACCATCTATTACTTGAAGTAAACCTCATCTTTCATTGATTACTCAATTCCATTTTTCTTATTTTTTTTTTTTAATTTCTCATATCATTAAAATAATGAATACAAATTTAAATTTTCAATTTTATAAAAGGGATAGATCAAAAAAAATCAACATTGAAATTAAAAAGTAACGGTCAAATTTAAAAATTTAAAATTCACTCGAGACATCTTTCGAAGCGCAGCCATAAAACGGCGACAAGAAAATCATTTCAACATCTGTCCGACACGACCGCGGTGAAACACAACTTAATTACATAATTTTAACGAAAACTCATTAAAACGAAATCGAAAATTGCTAGAAAATGTTCCACATCTCTCCAAGTGCATATTTACATTTTCTATGTAGCACTCGCGTCGATCGTATTCCAGTTTAATAAACTAGTCTAAGTTTAGTCGTGGCTTTTTCGCGTTTTTATTTTCTTCGATCCTCAATAAAAGTCGTTAAATTTGAACGTATTTTTGTACATGTATACGAATACTGCACGAACTATTTTCGAAATCGTTCCACGATACTTTGACTTACGTTGAATCGATCAGCTCCAAATATAATAAACAACGAGATGTAAATATGCAAGTGGTTGCACCCAATTAAGAGTGAATGTGCTCCAGTTTTCAGCATTCAAATAAATATGCCGAATAACAACATATTTTTTTGATCGAAAATTGCCTTGGGCTTTTTTTCAGAGTATAATAATGTTAGACAGTGAGATTCTGTTAATTTATTTATTAGAGTTCGTATGTACATATAATTTTGAAATATCAAAAAAATTCACAAATAAATAGATGTTTTCGTATTCAAAGAACACATAGAATTAGTTTAAAAGTGAAAATAATTTATTTGTACAACTTCTGACGTATGTTTGCAACGCACGTAGATAGAATTAGCAAATCCGCAAAAACATTTTCAGACCACATTTCATTTGTACATCAACCGCCACCGATAAAAACTGATCGACATTTTTTTAAATATAATTTAAATAGAATACACACTTATCAAATCAATCAAAAAATCATTACAACCAAATTGCAATACGCAAAAAATATTAAATTCCATTATTAGGCAACGGTACAATTGATTTAACGAATATGTTTCCAAATAATAAAACAAAACTTTTTTATTCTTACATTGGTGACATGTTATTATACTATAATACTTATTTCTAGTGAATAAATAAAATATTCTATTATAAATATAAACATTAAAATTGTACTGTCAGTTTGTTCAGGAAATACCTATATCTTTATGATAATTCATCTATCTAAAGTGCAAGTTGATATCGGAAGTCAAACATTTTATCAGAAAATGTGCGCAATATAATGCACCAATATTGAAACTTTAAGTGCTTCCATGTAAATAGGGGTAACCTTTACCAGTTTTGCATCAGTCGATCTAATCAAAAATGTATGCTACTATCACAAAATAATTTTTTATATTTTACAAAATAACCGATTATTGAATATAATTTACCCGCTTACGTATAAATTTTCTATAAAATTACCAATTTTGAAATATAAATCACGAATATTATCGAATAACTGTTTTGCAATTAATTTTCACTATTATTCAAAAACTAACCATCGGAATTGATACCCATTCGTGCAAAACCAAAACACTATCACCCAGTAAATGGTCGATTTTATTTATTTTTGCATCGATAAAACATCGACCTCGTTAATTGAATTTATCTAAACTGCCGAAGATGTAGCTTCATTGGAGTAATAATTATTATTTGGCATAACATAAGAAGGAGATGATAAGTCGTTGATGGTTTTATAATTTTGCTGTCCATACAATGGTTTGTAAGCTGAATAAGCCCTGCTAGCACCCCAATCCTTAGAATGAGCTCCTCCAGAGACACCATAAGGCGAATATCCTGCACCTCCATAGCCTCCAACATCAGCAGCCAATTCTCCAGCAGCCCATTGATTATGAACAGGAGGAGGAACTTTACAAATCTTCAACGTAGACAATATAGTAGGCAAGAATAGTGCAGCCAAAACCAGAAGTTTCTTGATGAACAACACAGTCAACAATATAGGGACCAGCAAAAGCTTCACTTTGAACAAAGACAGCAAAGACAACAATGGCAGAATAATAGCTAGCTTTTTCTTCTTCCCTCTAGCTTCCCTAGTCATGTCTGAAGATCTGGCCTCGTCTGAAACATACAATTGAAAATTAGCATGAGAATGTGCCAGTTCCGGATTCACTCGATCGATAAAAAATAAATAATTGAATCGATTCATTTATTTGGTTGGACGGGCGTTGTGGTTCACCATCTCATCACGATAAAATTGAAATGTAATGTCTTTGGGCATTACAATTCGGGTCGAGATTCGAAAAAGTATTTTCGTAAGGTATCAATCATGTTTTATTTCGGTGGTACGTTTGTTTTTTTTTTTTTAAACCTCAAAGTCTCACATTGCGTGTCCGTAACAAGAATATAAATCAAGAAAAAATATAGAGAGTGTCGAATGTGTGCATAAAAATAAAATAACGTCATAAATATTTGTTTTAGGCTAGCTTGAATCGTTATTAAAACTAATCAAAATTATTATTGAAACGCTTGAGGCGTTGAAATCATTTTCACTTGAATATATTTTAATCGAAATGAATTAGAGCACATTTAGGCAATCATTGAAAATTGTTTATTTTACTAATTCAATAACTTTCTGAATTTTATAAAAAATATATTGAAAATTTTTTTGCAGAAAATATTTCGAAAAATTTGATTCCACTTATCTTTGATGTATATAATAATATATTATGTGAATGGATAAAAACCAACCAAACGCTTCCATAACATTGAAGTAGCCATCCCCAATTCGACAACCCAATGAAAGACAAAAATAACCAATTCACACCCAAAAACAAACATTACCAAATCAAAAACCGATCACACATCCATTCAATAAAAACCTACGAGCACTTACGCACGAGTGAAAGCCCACCAAGAAAGTGAACGAGTACCTTCATCATCAATAATTACAAAAAAAACGACAATTGGCAGTTAATCACCAACATCATCACTTCATTGCCCACCTTCATTACTATATTGAAATAGATCACTTTTTGATTGCGTGTCTCACGCACCATTAGCCTCCAATGACAAAAGTGGGCTGAAAAGCAATCGATCCATAGACGTGCAGATTTCGATGAAACACTTCAAAACCATGGTTTTCTTATGGGCTTGCGGTTTTCGCATAAAACTCGACACCATTTGACCACGGCCCGAACCGGAAGGCAGCTTCTTAGAACGTTTTTTAGCGAAAGCTCCGAAGGAACGCAATAAATTGTGCGTTAAAGTTGTTTCTAAACGATCACGTACTTTTGGGTATTGGAGCGGTTCGTCAGTTTCAGGGAAATAGTGATGATTTGAAGATGGCACGTGGTGGAGTTTACGGTTGTTTTATACGTGTATGAATGTCGATCGGTGTTTATCTGTCAGTCTATTTGTTAAATATTGGAATGGTTAATGTGTTTTGGCGATTTGTGCTAATTAAGTTGATGTTGATGGTTTGGGAATGATTGTGATAGTCCTGAATGCTTTGATGAGTGATCTGTTGAATGCTTATTTTAATATGAAGGTATTTTTAAGAAGAAATAAAATATTTTGAAATATATTATTTTCCCGAAAAATAATTAACAAAACAACTAAAAATATCATTAAAAGAAATACTTATAGGAATGATAATACAAATATTTATGAAACACCCAGAACATCATTCAAATGAAGCTATAATAAAAAAATTTATTACCTTCCAAATTTAAATTTTATTTTCGAATCATTTTAAAAATATAACGACCATAATCGAACTCTGCACCTTCATAACTATAAATAACGGCATCGGAATGCTTTTTCGCCAATTATTTTCCATTTTTCCGAAAAAACAGACGTACTTCAATAAAACGCCAATTAAATCTCAGGCCCTAAACGAAAAGCAAAAAACAAACTCACCATCCAAAGCAGGTTGAGAAATCGCAACGGCGCCATCCGGAAGCCCTATGTTCAAGCCATAACTCTTCAAAAACGACTCGATCTGCCTTTTTCCGAATTTGACGAACCTATCGACCTCAGAATCCCCCCTTAATTGCCTCGTCTCTTCGAAATATCCAGAGACATTTTCAGGAGATGCTCCCCATTGTCTATAGTCCTTCATGTGCACTAATTTTATGGGCCTTTCGTCGTATTGATGTGTTGTGTTGATGGACCTCGTCCAAGAATCGTCTCCGACCACTGTTGATATGTATCTCAAGGTTCTGTATTTGAGACACGAGTATGTTTCTTGAGTTTTGTAACATGTGGATTTTGCATCATTCACGTATTCGTCTTCGTTGGCTAAACTTCCGCTCAACAATAATAGAACTGTTGTTGTTCTGATGATGGTCCCGTAAAGTGAATCTTTTGATGATGACATTTTATCTATTAAAATATAAAATACGAATTTTTTTTATTATTTTGGTGAATATGGAAATTTTTATTTATGATAGATCAATTTTCTACAAAAAATATTGATTCATGTTTGGGTGTTAATTAATTTAATTTTTAATATGAAAATTTATTTAAATTAAAATATTTATTGAAGAAGTTAATAAAATATATAATAAATAGTTTTACTCTATTCCATTAAAATTTTAATATTTTTCAAGCCATACAAAATCTATAAAGTTGTTTAACTTTCGAGCATAATAGGTTCCATTTTATTCATCAAAATTCTATTGAAAACTTCAGTATAACCTAGTGCCCTTTTTATGACCTCACATACTAATATATTTTATGCGGTCAGTAAAATATAATATAACAATCGTCCACGAGAAAGCACAAAACTAATTTCCAACCACATCAAAACTTTAATTATCCACAACATACAATACAAACGAACGAACCCTACAGAGTACTTTTAAAATAATACATTCCATCTTAAAAAAAACACCAAACCAAAACCCACCACCCTGACCCCTCCGACGGAAACTCACCCTCGAACTCTCCCAGCGCAGACCAACGACAAAGATGGCCACTTTCGACCGCCGAAGCACCGTCTTGTGCCGTCGGCCGGCAAATAATACGATCTCGTTTTAAGTGCTCTCTTATATACATCGGATAAAAGAGAGACACTGAAAATGGCCCGTAATGTGGCCAGTGAAATCGCTCGTCTCACGCACGTCATCCATCGGTCGAGATTGGTTTTCGTCCTATGGATCTGGTTTCAGCCCGAGAAAACCCTCGTATCGGTTTCCCGGAGAGATCGGCCGATTGTTCTGCGCCAATTCTTGCAGTTGGAGAATTTCGCTGTTTCGCAATTGACCGAAGTGATTGGCCCTTTTCGGTTTTTTCGAGGGGTGGTTGGGTTTTTTTATTTGAATCGAGGCCCTTGACTCAATAGGATTCATTTGGAGTTGATTTATTTTCGGGTCCCTTGATTGAAAGTGAGAATGTGTAATTTGATGTGTAATAAAATCAATGTGTAGAATTTTAAAATATTTTCTCTTGAAGCGTTTAGAAGTTTTATGAAATCAATACGCAAAATTGTATAAAGTATTCAAGTGAAAACTCATTTTTTACAATAAACTAATTAAAATATAAAATCATTGAAAGTAATTTCAAATTTTCAAACAACTTTAAAAATTAGTTTGATTTTTCATTTTATTGTATACCCGACTGCATACGGTTATTTAAAGATTTTTATCTTATTAATAAATAAAAGTCGAAACAACGTTAAAAAAATAATTGAAATGCAATTTGCGATATTCTGAAACAAACTGTTCTACGAAAAACGTCTGAAAACAATGCATGAAACCAAAATTTTTTTGATGCGATTTTCTCTGTGAAAAAATATCGAAGTATGTATGTCACTTGCTGTTTCATTATATGAATTGACTTTTCTTATTCTTTGAAATGCGTCAAAATTATCAATTTATTATGAATGCACTCATTTATTTAACAGAATCTCATAGTACAATACAACTTTGTTTTATTGAGTCCATTTCTAGAAACATTTACAAAATGTAAAATAACTGGACAAACTACGAGTATACCTTACCTTTAATGATATTTGTGGTTTCGCAAAAACAAAATAATGGTCTTGTATTATATTTCTCGCACTTTTTATCTATACCTGTATAAACATTTTATCGTTTCATTACTCACCTATATATTCATAAAGATAAAATATATAACATATAGAAACATAAAATTATTTCTTAAATTAAAATAGTCAGATGGTTTATTCTAAATATTATTTTTTATTCATCAAAAAAATTGTATATATTATATTTTAAACAGATCATTATTTTCATGTAAATATACTGCAAATTTTGGGAAATATGAAATAAAAGATGTTTTTCATTTTAATTACATTTATTTGAAAAGAAACATTATTCGCTTTCATCGTCTGAATCCAATTCGCTTGATGAACTAGAATCATCATCTGATGTAGTACTCGAAGAATCAGTGTCATCAGAGTCGGTATCAATTACACGTTTGGGTTCAACCTTTGAATCATTAACACCATTGTCTGTTATTTTCATGTTATTCAATATGTTGAAAGCTAATGCGTTTTCTACTATTTGAGATTCTTCCATTTGAACCATCCGGGCAGCCTCTTCATACTCTTGCAATTCTAATTTTATTGATTCTTTAGAGATTTCAATTTTAGAAATTTCGTTGCTTAAATTCTTATAAATACCTTCATTGCATTTTTGTGAAAATATGAGAAAATCTTTAACATACAATTGATTGAGAATATATCTGGCATCTTGACTACTGTTAAATAGTTTGTATATTTCAATGAGACATTTGATTACATATTTACGTCCAATATTGAAAATTGTTTCAACATCTTTGCATACTTTGGCAGACAATTTGAAGTTACGGTATATAGGATAGATTAATGATCTTCGATAGCATGATACTAAAGTTTCGTTTACATTGTCAAAAACAGCAAACCAACTAAAAGTAGCTGACAATCTATTGATTGTCCAACTAGATTCTATGTTATTTTCATTGTAAGTTACTCGTTTTTCATAACAGTATGCAAATAAAATGTCAATCATGCTATACGTAACCTTGTCATATTCCTCCTGAGTTAATAAATATTCTTTATTAGGTAGATTTTTCAACACTTCAATTTCTTCATCAGAAAATTTAAGTTGTTCTGAAGATTTAATAAGATCCCACGGGGGTTTATATGCAATGATGGGTTCTATCAATTCTTCATCATATAAATCAGCTAAATAATGATCAGATGAAAATTTTGTATTTTCATAGTCCTCCATAAGCTTTTTCCGATCTTCAAACGATATTTCTTCAGGTGTTTTAAGTTCAAATATATTCGGAAATTCCTCTCCCAGAGCTCTGAAAGAATCACTCATCTTATTACCGAAACCATAAGCAAAATGATGATTCATAAAAGAAGTATTCGAATTGGGTAACTGAAGAGAATCGACAACACGAACACCTTCATTGCAATCGTTTTCTATAATTTCTATCAAATCTGGAGCCACATCCGGCATGTGCCTCGGAGCCAAAAGGCTTGTTACCATATCCAAATCTTTGAAGTACTCCCCTTCATTGGCCTTATCAAAGGTAAATGTATAATATCCACTATCGCAATCATATTTTCCTACTGAGTGATCGTTTTCGATAATGTCACCAGGCAGATTGAGTCTTAAATGATATGGAGATGACGAAAATATAAACTCGTTTTTATCAACGTAAACTTCCGTATCTTCAATATTTGAATAAGGAGAATGTATTTTCACTGTGATTGTTCGGTCAGTTTGCTCCAAGTTGAATTTCGGAACCAACATTTCGTAAAATACAATCAACACAACACAAGCAGCCAAACGTCAAATAAAATAACCTCAAAATTAATTCACGTGACGTTAGTATTAACACTCTTTTAAACGACCCACATCGTATTTGACACAAAAATTATTTCCATATTTTGATCATTCTATAATTTCGATTTAAGATCTGAAAGTTAATTTTGAAATTTGATTCAATATTTTTTCTCAATGAAATTATCAAAAAGGCAAAATCGAAACATCTCACGAAAAAATAAAGGGTAAAAATAAAAATTTATGCATTAAAATTTTATTTGAAATCAGCTTGATTTTATCATTCTAATACATATAATATAGACACTATAAATAATAAATATGATTTATATTTTCATAAAAAATATTTACAAATCTTAAATAACACTTAAAGCTTAAATTAAACTAAAGAAATATAATATCACAATAACTTTCGAGAGTTCAAAATTTTCGACAAAATCAAAATAATCTTGAGTAATTGATAATCATAATCAAAAAAGTACAATATACAAAAGCATCAACAATCGATATTTCTACACAAAATAAAAAAAATGATTATATGTTTACTCGAGATTACTTTGGCCCATTAAAAATTGTTTTTTCCAACTTATTACAAAGTGAAGTGAAATATTATGCTTTTTTATTTGGTACTGATACCGTTTTAGTACTCTTAGGGGTTTCAAACTTTTGCTGGAGATTTGCAACATTAGATATTTTAGAATTTACGCTTGGTTTAACCATATTATTAGACACCTTATTGGATATTTCGTCACTTTTCCTAATAGAATTGTTTTTCACTAAATGTTTTGGTTTTTCGGGAACACTAATGTTAGTTTTAATCACGCTAGATAAATTATTTTCAATGCTATTAGACTTTGAAGAATTAAGACTACTACCGGAACTAGGATTTTTTTGATTTACATTACTTTGAAGCACTTTTGGTAAAGTTGGTCGTGGTGGAGTAATTTTTTTCTTATCGTTTAAATTAGAATTTGAAGGGGGCGGAGGAGCACTTCTTATCACGGGTTTACTTGAATCCATTCCATTTACAAACGTTTTTTGAGGTTCTTTTTTTGTGAAAGATTTAGACATAGAACTAGGCGTTTTTTGAAAACCACTAATAGTTGAAGGTTTGGGAGGAATATTAGACTGTAACGATGGTTTCAAAATTACACCTTGATCGACACCAGTAGGTTTAGAAATACTAGGTTGGACGTTACTATTGTTTTGATTATTAACTACATCTGGAGATTTCAAAGAATTTTGTGTAGTCGCACAGCTAGAAATCAAATCAGGACTGTTTGCTTGGTTTTTATTAAGTGAAGATTTAAAAGAATTTCTCACTGAATTTAAGGAATTTTTAGAATTTGCTGGAACATTTGGTTGAATACTAATATTTTTCACGATTGATTGAACTGAAGATTTTGGAGGGGTAATCTTTCTATTGTCAATTTTTGTCACAGATGAATTTGGGGGTGATTGGATTTCACTTTCATTACCATTTTGAGTTTTCGGATTTGAAATGTCTTCAATTTTATTTTTATTATAACTAGCAGCAAATGGTCCAGCTGCTCTATTAAAAGAAGAAACAAAAGGTTTATTTGCACCTTCCGTTTTCTCATCACTCTTTTTATCATCGGACTTCATATGAAAGGTCACTCCTTCATTTAATTTATTTGCTGAACTTATTTTCGAATTAGGCATGTGTACAGGAACATTCACAGCTGAAGGAGCTAAATAACCACTACTCGTTGTAGAAGGAGCACCTGATACAGGTCTAGGTGGCCCTAAATTAGTATATTCGTTCTCTGCATCTGTGTCCATATCAGAAGAATTTAGGCCTGCTTCTTTTTCTTTCTTTCTTCTGTTTAGTGTGGATGCCGAATATATGGATTCTAAATTTCTATTTTGAATTTCAGATACGATTTCTCCTAAAAGGCCTATATTATCTACTGTATCAGATTTATTAACTGTTGGCTTTTGAGAATCTTTGATATTAATTTTCGATGGTATACCTGGTAAGGGTTTGTTAAATATTTTATTGACACTTTGAGGAGGAGGACTTTCTTCAATGATAGCATATATATTATCCGGTGAATTTTCTTCAGTTATATTTGTAAGACCTGTATGATTTTCGGCAACACAATCATCATACTCTGGTGTTTTACTTGAATTTGTAATTTTATTCAAAGATGAAAACTTTTGAGCATTTGAATTTTGGTACCCAGGTATGAAAGGTAATTTATTATCATTTTTATTAAGAGTTACAGTGTTGTCTGGCCTGGGTGGTGGTGGAGATGTAGGTCGACTAGTTATATGAATTGATGTTGGCCTTTTAACATTTGAAGGTTGTCTCATTGATCCAAATGCAGGTAGTTTTTGTTTTTGTGGGGATACAGGTCCTCTCATGCTCTGTGCTCGGGAAACTCCAAATTTGCCATCAGTATCCTCAGAGTCCGATACAACTGGGACAGAACTACCTGGTAGATCAATTTCAGCTAAAAGAATAGGATTTGAAATAGGAAGAGTTCTTAATTCATTTTTATCCATATTTTTAAATGCTTTTATTTGATTGTTTTGGTTTTTGGGCAGAGAATTACTACGTTCTACGACATTTCTATTTTTGTCTTTCTCATTTTTTTCTTGCTTCAAAAATGAAGCGATTCTATTCAATGTATTTCCATCTTTAGGTTTTTTAGGGAGTGGTTGATCTAGCGTATTTATTGAATTTGTCACTGAATTTGGACTGCTTAAAGGTCGTTTATTACTTTCAGAAGAAATTGGTGCAGATGGAGCCGCTCTTAATGGAACTGCAGTTATAACTACAGAACCTCCACTGTGCTTCAAAGGAGAAACTAATTCTTTAGCAGTGCATGTTGATGTTTCTAAAATCGGATTTGATATTATTGGTCTTGCACTATTTGAACCAGGATTAGCTGGCGGTAAAGCTGGAGCCATGGAAGCACTATTTGAGGTTTCAACAGCAGCAGCTACAATCGATTTATTTTTGTCAAGTACATTAGATGCTACAGAACCTGTTCTTGAAATAGTTGCTGTAGGTTTATTTGAATTGACGTTATGTAAATTTGGTCTGTTTGGTATTTTCACTGTCACAGAAGGTACAGTAGGTATTGCAGGTGCAGATCTTTGAGGAACTCTTTGCGATTGATTTGGTGAACTGGGGGTAATTGTGATGTGTGCACCATTTTCATTTTTTGTTTCCTGTTGATTAGGATTCTTAGAATTAAACGCTTTTATAGCGTTTTTAACACTGTTAGATGTTGCTAACTTTGGATTAAAACTAGATACAGACTGTGAATTCTGTTCATTTTCAATACCAAAATTATCATTCGAGACACCAAATGTTTTTTCCTGCTTTTGTAACGGAGTCAACGTAAATCCCTTGAAATGTCCGAAAAAATTATGATGTTCACTAGATTGAGAGTTTTGAACTGGAAGTAAACTAGAATTCATATCATCTGGAGAAAGATGTGGTGTAGTAGGTGAAACAGTTGTAGGAACAGAATTAGAAGGACTGCATAATCCAAGACAACTAGCTCCACGAGATACATGACGTTGTATACCGCCTTTCGAAGGCGATTTAGATCTAAAATCGAAACAAAAAAATATTTAATATCTTTCATAAAAATTACAATTAATAGTTGTAATTTATTTATTGTTTTACACATACGATATTGATTTTGGTCCTTTCCAGCATATAATTACATTGTGTTTGGCATAATGCTTGAGAATGGCAATAAGAAAAAATGAAGCCAAAATTGCTGCCAATGCAAGACAAATAAGCATAACAATCTCTCTTGGAGCTAAAAAATAATTTATTTAAAAAATGATTATACTACTGAATCATAACAATTTTCAATTCATTACCATCTGGACTAGCTGGACCAGAATCCAAGCTCCCACCAGGACCAGGGTATTCACACAAAGGAGGTGCAAATCCCTTATTACAATGACAATGACCTTTTCATAAACAAAAGTGTGTTAGAAAAAATCATAACGTGTGTAGAAATTTTGAATAAATATTACCTAATGAATTGCAAACACCATTCCCAGAACAATCTGAAGGACAAACATTAGAATCAGACTTCGTTTGAACTTCAAGTCGCAAAGAATCCACTGACAAACACTTTTGATTCACACACATCTGCAATCAAATTTGTGACAATTAATACTAAAAGATAAAAAAAATCTATTTTGTTGATATAATTTGTCATAAAATATTCAAAACAAATATGAAAATTGAAAAAAGCTTAATACTATAAAAACACTATTTTAGAAAAACTATACTTTTCCATCACCACATTTTGCGCCATCTGGAACTAGACCAGGATCGATTTGATTTAATCCTAAATCCACTATTGCAGTGCGACATGGAATAATTGCACCCCTATTGTTAATGAATGAATGAGATAGAATAGCAACACTTTCCATGCCAAATTCTAAGCGTTCGTTCAAATGCCGACAATGAAGCATCCCACATAACAAATTTTCATCTTGACATTTTGAAAAATTCTGTTTGAGTCTATTATATCCACAATTTCCATGCCTGAAAAATACGTTAATATATTAAAATGATCAGTACACATTTCAGAAATAAAAAATTATGTTGATATCTCACCTAGATCCTTTTTTATTCATTTCATAGCATTTTTCATCACTACTCTCTCCTGAAGGCCCCCAAAGCAAACGGCATTGATCAGTTCTGGTTCTACAAGAACCTTGATAGCAAAACGCCTAAAATACATTTCAATAAATAATTTTTGTCACAAATGTATTTATTAATAATAGATATAAGTTTGCATACATTTCCCCCTTCACATTTTTCAGTATCCATTTTGAATACATCATCTGGACAAAATTCAGATTGGCCAGTGCAAAATTCAGGAAGATCACATTCATGTTCAGCACTTCTGCATAATGTACCAGCAATTGACGGTCTACAAGTCTAATAATCAAACAAAAAAATATATAAATTGTTATATTTTTAAGATTTTGAATAGTAAAAAAAAATAAACATTACATTTAAATCGCAGCATTCTCCAGTGGCACATGTTGCATTTGGATAAAGCATGCAAGTTGAAGGATTACAGCAATAATTTCCATCGCATGTTTTCGACAATCCACAATCACATTCTTCGCCCAATTCAACAAATCCGTTACCGCAAACTGGAGATTCAAACAATTTTTTGGGTTTATTCCTAAAATGAAACAAATACAATAATTAAACACATAAGATATATTTTATTAGATGATAGACTAATCGTAAATATACCGTAAACAGTAGTCCATTCCATGTTCAAAGGCAAGAGCCAAATATTCCAAACTACAAGACGACCAATGTGTAGGACTTTGAGCATTACTGGATGGACTCATAATACATCTTTCATCAGGACATTTGCACTTTTCGGTATCATGTTCCATTCCTATAAATATACGAAAACATTAATTGATCTTCAAAATTTAATGACTAATTAGGTTTTTTCTGTTAATTTTAAAAATACCAAAATTATGTCCCATTTCATGTGCAATCGTAGTAGCGACAAGACCAACTACATTAGAATGATCCATTGCTACTCCACCAGAAAATTCATAAGTACATATGGGACCTTTTAAGGCTTTACCCACCACACCTCCAGCAAATTGTTCACGGCTATATACACATTATTGAATTCATTAAGTTACGTTGTATGAAATAATGAATTGAAAAAATAATTATAACATACGTCAATAGTTGTGCATTATCATTAGGATGGTCTCGAACAAGACGTTCCCTTCTATAGTGTAGAAAATTTGTCAACGTTGTATCTCCATTGTCAGATAATTTAATTTCATCGTATTCTGTCCATACAACTATACCCACTAAGGCTATGAATATATTTAGCGGCGCATATAACTAAAATTATGAACGTTTCAATTTGATTCGATAATCGGGTTTTACAAAAACGAAAATCAACTTACTGAATTAATAATATTCGCTATATCTTTACAATGATGATGAACATTACTTAAATTTTCTTCTAATTCTTTAAATTCCTTATTATCAACTACTAAGACTAGTTCGACATATCGTGATTTCTTATTAGCATTATATGGACCTCGTATTGATGGTTCGTTTTGTGGTGCAGATCTTTTATACTAAAAAAAATCATATTTTATTTTTAAATAAGATAGATTCAAAATATTTTTATGCATTTCAAACATACCCTCAAAATTCTATTGAATTCATGTTCTTCAGAATTATTAAGATCATCTGAAGTTGTATTATTGTTATGACTATGATGACCGCCGACATAACCACATGTGTGGTTAGAAATTAAATCTTCATGCTTGTAAAGAAAATGTGGGGCATCAAGAGAATTTTCTAAAATTAAAAATGTCCATTCAATAATTTTTGATTCTCCACAAATTTGAATTTAAAAAAAAAAAATTAGACCTTTGCCAGCTTGCACATAGTGCATAGTTTTGCCATCATAAATAACTCCTCTAAGGCCACGACACGTAGAAATAGCAGCCCACGAGTCTTTCACATCACGTATATGCCCAACATATTGGCACAAGTCAATATCCTAAAATTCAAAATGATGTATATTATTAAAAACACTTTCAAACTTAGTTCACATTCAATGATGTATATTTTTCAATACCTTTTCAGTTGTGTTGTTGACGACATGTTTTCCTTGATGCTGGTATCGAACAAAAAAGTTTGCGGGAATTAATTCTCTATTTAAACGGAGATCTAATGTATACTCTTTGCCATCTATATTATACCCTAATGTGAGATCATGAGTATGAAGACCTTCCTGTAAATATTCATAAAATGAGAAAATCAAATATAAAATGAAAATTGTAAAAAAATTGAAACGTACTTCTAAAGTTGTTGATATTTGTCTTTTCTCTCTTCCGTGAAAAATTTTTGGTTTAATAACTACGTGTCGACTAAAGTCTATCGAAGGGGTTCCCACATTTCCGACTAAAACAAAAATCAAGACATGAAAAAATCTAGAACATCAGCGGTCGAAAATAAGTATATTATTGGAACATATATAAATTTATCATCAGACCCCACACGGAGACGAGATGACCAACGCGTTCGCAACCCAAATTCGAAATCGGCATTCGGTCACACTCGAGAATAGATCATATTTAAAAAGACAACAGCCAATAAAGACAAAAAAAACACACACACACACACATGCGGAAGAAGCAATTTCAACAACCACATCTTGAACCATTTCCCCCATCAACGGCGCCGATTCGATCGACCTTTGAACAATGGGATCCTGCAAAATCGAAAAGGTAGAAGACCAGCCCACACCTCGCGAAGCTTTCCTCAGGTGTTCTCGCCCCACAGTTTGGGAACGGCTGGCGTGTGGGCGAAGAGAGCGAGAGTGTCGTCGGGTTCAGTAGCCGATGCATTCGCAGATGGTGCACCAGCTATAGTGCAGCGACTATAAATAAACCCGGGGATGAACGACACCACATATGCGCTTCGACGGTGCCCTCTGGCTCGTCGGATGTGTGGAAAAAAGCTGGCGTTATCGCACAGAACAGGATACAAGTCCAGCTGGTCGAAAATGTATGTGAAACGTAAAAAAATTCGAGGATAGAGATCCCGGGATGATAAAGGAACAGGACGTGTTATGTGTTAACAGCACAGTGAAAACTGTTATGTGAGCGTTGTTGAGATTAATTCTATACAAACAACTCGTGTTATACAATTTATCAAAGAATAAATAAAGCATTATTATTGCTGCTTTATAAGTTTTATCTATCTATATATCTATTATATATAAAAATGGATGTATGTATTTTTTTTTGTATGACGGCATTTCACTCCAATACCGTTCGACCGATTATCATAAAAATTGGCATGTATATGTATTTTTTTGTCGAAAAGGTTTTTTTATCTGTTACAGTTTGAGTGTTCACTTCGTTTGTACACGAACAAACTAGTCTGTTTATTCACTTTTTAAATGCTCTAGTCTGATTGTTAGTGAGGTACGAGAATTTAAATTTTTTGTACCCAGATAACGATCTTATGCTTAATATCAATTAGGTGGAAATTGGTATGTCAACTAATGATGGAGAAATACGCGTAATGTCTACCTGACGTGACAATTTGAACTTTAAGAGTTTGTTTTGAACACATTTTCACAACTCAAGCTAAAACGCTAACCTAACCTAACCCAACCTAGCCCAAGCATGATACTTATGACGTTTGTTTTTAGTTTAGACGCAATTATATGTAGGTAAACTTTGACAGTTGACATTCAAACTAAAATCGATAGTTTGAATATACCCAAACTAGTATGGGTATAAACAAAAGTGAACACTTGAACTGTGACATCATTAAAATAGGGTGACCATATTTCCCAAAAATCAAAAAGGAACGGTCCGTAAAAAAATTTTTCCCCCTATATAAAAAAAAAATTTTTGCACGTTCAAAAATTGTAACAATACTCGGCCTGCTTTATGCTTTTATTTCAATGAATTTAAATTAAAAAAATAATTTGATTGAAAATTTAAATCCCGACCAACGCCAGGTACTATCCACTAGCTAAATATAAACTGAAAATATTCAATACTAGTATATAGGCCCGATGTTAATAACATCGGCTGCGGTTTTGTTAAGAAACGGAAAACGATAAAATGTGAA
>JAOXNN020000066.1:1082938-1107774 GCA_028571205.2 Hydropsyche betteni | reverse complement strand
AGTCGCGAGCGTCATTGTGACACACACACAGACAGACAGACAGACAGACAGATATCCGCTATTATATATAGGGGATACACATGAATTCACATATTATCGTCAAATGATATTATATTATCCTGTGGGTGAGAAAACTCACAATCAGTAATAACTCCGTTCGCATTGCCGTCGTGACGGCTCTACTATTATATCTAGGATAATTGAATTAGTGATGATAGTTTCGAGTTGACGGCGATTTATGTTATGAACTAAACAGGTCCTAGAAACTAAAATCTAGAATGGACGCCGCTTATTGTATGGTGTCGAAGGAAAATCAGCAATTATGCCTGAAAGAGGCACGCCCATTGTTTACGAGGCCAAATAACCCATCTTGGGAGGCAAAATGAGCATCTTGAAACGTCAAATAACACATTTCGAGAGGTCAAATAACCGAAATGGCGGGGTATAAAATGAATATATACACATTGTGTCGTTTTTTTATGAAAATTCAAGTCTGATGAAGTTAATCGTGGTGCGGTTCGTATAACAATGGTGGAGCGTCATCGTTGTTATAATTAACAGAGATATTTATAAATATTTTTTTAATAAATATAAAATCATGTGCGGATTAATAATTTCGCAACGTTCTGTTGCAATTCGTTGAAACTTTCCAACGTAAAATCAGGTTATTATATAGCCGATTCAAAATATATATATATACTCGGTTTCATCACCAATTTTAAAACTCTCATAAGTCGTTAATGGAATTTTAATTGTTTATAAAATTTCCGATGCGCACAAAGAATTCGACTACGGTAAATGTTTGTGGTCCGCACCGGGATGAATAGACAAAAGGGAAAAACATTCGGCAGTATTTATAGGACTTACTAATAGGAAAATCGGAAGAAGTAACGGTTATTTTAAATTCCTCCAATTCGAGATCCGGTGAATCATTGTATATTTCACACGTAACTGACTAAAAAGTATCACAAAAAACCTCGAGCGTTCGAGGTTAATGAAAAACTCTGGTGAACGTACGATAATGGCACTAGAACCAAAGTGCAAAATAAACTGTGACAGTACACGG
The DNA here is from genome assembly GCA_028571205.2 of Hydropsyche betteni. NCBI lineage: Eukaryota > Metazoa > Arthropoda > Insecta > Trichoptera > Hydropsychidae > Hydropsyche > Hydropsyche betteni. Next base: position 1,106,708 of record JAOXNN020000066.1, on the reverse strand, counting down.
GAAAAACAATCGATAAAAATGCGACACTGCAGAAAACAGCGCTCTGCGCACATTTCTTTTATTCCATCGACATAATACGGCTATGAAGAAAACGCCTGAAAAAAGGCAAAAAGAACGAAAATATGCGGTCTTGCTTCCTATATAAATTGCTGGAAAAATAAAGAAAACGTCATGGCCGTTGAATATTGGAGCTGGCGCCCGTGGCAACCATCAGTTTCTTTCTTTTATTTCGTATGCCATTCTCAAAGAAAAAAATTAAAATACTAGACTTTTATGGACATCGGAGAAAGACCTGCAAAGACGTTTCATACGACGAATGTAAATTAGTGCGACAAAACAGTTAGCAAAACGCACTTCGAGTACGTATTACAGTTAACAACCGTAACAAGTCTTGTGACACGATGCGAACGTTACGATCGAGTGAACTTGAAACAAAAAAAAAAGTTTTTCAGCGACAGGAAATTCGCGAAATTGCCTTCGACAATCGACGTCGAAATTTGCCGATTTTCCGTGTGAATTTCGACGCAAAAGCGACGGAAACTTTTCATCAGTGGCATCCTCATTGTCGACGTGGACACGTTTTAATAAGCGCAAGGTCGTACGTACCAAATCCAGAATATATGAATTATTCAGAATCGACCGGATCATATTAAATTCCTGCATCGAAGAGCGTAATGCTGTCACAAAATGTCGCGATCTAAGAATACGTGGCGCCGAGTCAGTAAAATTAGCAACCGAGACCCGGTCGGAGGATTTCCTGCGAAAAATTATCATCGATTATCATCGTAAATCTAAACGGCGAATCCAATCGAAGCTCTACGTGATTGTTTTTTAATCGTTGAATAACAATACGAGCGAAGAATGCGAAGATATCGGCCATAGAGTCAATTTGAGGTCTTAGAGGCTCGATGAGTGTTGAGGTCAAAATGGCAGATAAAATCAATGAATATACAATAAAATTTAATTTTTTTTTCTTTTGGAATTATGTCTAGAGTATATATGCCTACGCGCAATGCGATTTTTCGAATTTTTGGCAAGCGAAACGGTCTTTGTATCAAATCCGCGCACTTTGGAGTCCTCTCATGTGGATAATGCGGTCCAACTGGAGCATAGCGAGGTGCGCCAATAGAATTCTCAAAAAAAAACTGTTAACATCTTCGTTGTTTACACGGGTCACGTAAATCAATGAGAATTTAAGATTAGATGCTCGAGAAGATACTTCCCACTCCGATTCTTAAGTGTCTGATATTCGCAACGGTAATTTGTGCAACGATCTCTACGTTTTCCGTTGATGAAAAAGGCGAAAGATCATCGATCAATGGTTACTAAATTTTACATTTACGTCAGATTCGACGAACTGAATGAATTGCGCGATCGAGTGAATCACATAAACACATTTAAATATTTGAGTAAACAAACGGTTCCGAAACGACGGGAGAAATTTCGAAAAGCAATTTACAGACAGATTTCAGATAAACTTTTCGACTCAAAAATATACATTTACTTTAATATATATGTAAAAATATCGTTTCAAAACAAAACCGCAGACAGAACTATTGCAAAACACTGCATGTTATCTCGTTATCAATAAATTCACTAACAATAAGAAGAGACCATTTGCGCACCTAATCCCACTTTAAACAAAAGTATTTAAAAACTCGAAACGGCGCACATAAACAGTAAAGACCGCACTTATATAAACGGAGAAAGTAGTTCTGTTTATTCACATACGATTTTTACAATATTTACCTTACATTGTCTCAAGTCGTAACTATAATCATGGAAAACTATGATTACAGTGAGTCACTGTTGAGTCTAGCCTTCCATTGTTTTACAAGTTAATCGTGATTCAACCGATTTGCAATAGATAATGATGCACTCGACGGAAGTCGACTCTTTTCATAAAATGGGACTGAACAATAAGTTAACCGCAATTACTCTGAGGCTAACTGATTCTGACGTCAAACTAATATATAAAGAAATACGAAGGGCACCCTCAATATTATCGCTTTCGAAGCAGGTGAGAGGCAACAATGGTCAATTAAGGCTGTCCATAACAAGAACGGCCCAACACAACAGCGGTTGACCAACAAAAGAACAACATAAGTCAATATGACTAAACAGGAAGTGGACATAAAAAGAGGTATGCGCTTGTGCACAATAATGAAAAATTTGCATACGATATATCCGGCGTCTGAACTCGGTATCCGTTTTTTTACGGAAATCAATTAAGGCTGTAAGCATATGAAGTATAAATGTATATACAGTAAAGGATAAAAAAAGAAATTTCAAATTTAAATCTAATCTATTATATTGTGCTGGAGATGTCGAAACGCATTAACATTCCGCACGTTACATCTTCTATGAGTCTACAAACAACGGAAAATAACCTTCACAACACCTTCGGAATATGTATTTTTTATTATTGAGAAACATGCAAATATCGATAGTTTCGCTTGAACGTAAATATGATTATGCAGATATATTTAGTGATATTTAAATATTTGCACAAATGTGACGCTTTAAATGTTCGCAAACATGAACAGTCATAAACGGCTTCAGAATTTTATTTTTTTCTTCGTTTTGAATCAAATTAATTTTTCAATTAACGCACGCGTAGTTTTTATAGGAAATTAACAAAACAATTGCACAAGCATATAGTAGGAATTAGAGCGAGAATTTTTTTTCGAAATTATTTATTAAATGAAAACATTATAAACGATAATTAATATGGTTCGAAATATTTTACAGCCTTGAATAGAAACATTTCGAAACAGTCAAGATGGGCTGTCATATATAATAGATCGATGATCGCAAAGAGCTCAACAGGTGGTTCATGGAACTTCAAACAGACAGGATTTGTACGAATATTTTTGCCCGAAACGACCATTTATATTTGCACGAAACGAACGGAATATTTTGACCAAATACACACAAGAATATCGCTTTACATAAGCAATTAATAAAATCTCATTAATAATCCTCAGAGTTTAGTTTGAATACATAGTCAGCGACGAAAAGAATCGGCCTCTGAACTGATAAACATCCAAACTGTCGCGTAACTGATTATAACATTAAGGTTTTTTATACAACAGGAATAAAAATCGAAGTATCGGCTCGAGAGATATTATGTGGCAATACTAAAGTATATTATGTAGTAACTGGTTTGATAGTAGATATAAAAATCGCAATGTGGTTTGACACAGTTGATGTTCATAAAAATTGTATCTACAAGTCGGAATAATGAAGATTCTATGTCTAGAAATAATTGAGGAAAACGATGGTATGTACTTTCACTTAAATTTTATTAACACTCAATTATGAATTCGGAACCAGATCAATTGCACAACTTACATCAGGATGCACTCGACTAAATCTAGCACACATTGGGGACCATATCTCGAAGCATCACAGTGAACCAGTTACAAAGTTTCCGGCCCAAAATTCCAACAGAACGAAAGTTTTTGCTGCGATAAAATCGCACATGGGATACGACGATAAAGTTAGACAGACGACTTGCTATAATTGCGATATTTTGATTACAAACTACGAACAAAGCACTTGACAAACGAAACCGAATGCGGGCACTCGAAACCAAGCTGAGCAACAATTTCTCAACTAATTCACAAACTTCAAGAACATATAAATTGATTCGAAAGCGCGGCAATTTTCCGCCGACGTCTATCTTCCTATATCAATGCACCCGGACAACGCCGGATACCAAATCTAATATTAGATTCACAAAAAGTTTAATACAAAAACTGAAGAGATGAGCTCGTCCGCATGGAGAGCCAGACGCACGCTGTCTTACACATCTGAATATAAAATTCTCAATTTAAACTTGTAATTATTCATAATTTATTTTATTATAATTATTCGGTTTCATTTATGAAGTAACGTTCATAAAAATCCCGTTACTATAACAAAGTTCGATACAATAAAAACAAACCGTTGATATTTCGAACTCTTTATACAAAATTTTTCGACAATTCGAGTCAGTTGATACTCAACGGGCTACACACTAGTTAATAAACAAACCTGTTACTTAAAAAATTCATATCGATCTATCAAAAATTACAATTAAATGAAGCAACGATATATGGAAAATAGACAGTTGGGAGTGGTCTTCTCGTCTCAAATACGATCTGAGAACACATATGGACCTACCAGACCATATAATACCAAACATCCAGTATAATCCTTATTGAAAAAAGGGTTTAACCCAGCTGGAAACCAATCAGACGTGACTCACAACCGCATCGATCTGTGCGAAGCGAATCCAACGACTCCGAGCCAGCGGTCGTCAACCCCGCCTCGGAAGGCAAAGAACCTTGGCGCCAATAAAATCACAAAAAAACATATCCAAAATCCGACATAGACCACAAAAGCGACGAACCCGAAGCGTGCGTCGCCGAGGATTGTGCAACGGAGCGTGCGGTGCACCGGAACCGGTAAATCATCATCATCGTCGTCGTCCATTGCTGCGAATCGGTTCACCTTCTCGTTTAACCTGACACGATTCTCTGCTAATCGATGCACATAATACGCCAGCCCAGTTGGGTCCAGTTATTATGCTAAATATCAGGCGAGTTGACCGCAATAGCGCCAAAGGCCGCGCCGAAGCATCGGATTGGAAGTTTGGCTGATAGATAAGCTCCGAGTTGGTCCATTCAATCAAATTTCACAACTTGATAAGTTGCTAAGACAACGGACGGACGCCAGAGTATCGTTCGAAAACCAACAGTTTGTGATTTAAAATTAGTATCGCAACAGCTCGATAGATGGACTGAATGTCAAGCTGACAGATCCTATTCGCATATATATCTCAGTGGTTACGATACGTGATTAAGGAAAATTAAGGAAATGTCATCTATTTGACATTAGAATCACTTTTTTTAATTTGTTCTATTTACCTTATAGATATGTCGTTGAGAATGGTCTCGAAAGTATTGCGTCCATTCTGCATAATATTTGTATATTTTACACGCGAGTAACGATCTGTCATCAATGAGATCGTCACGTGTACATCAACACATCATAAACAAACGCCTTATTTCGCGCAACTTTGAAATTTGAGGTTATACATTACTGATGGACGCGAATAAAATCTGTGATTTCAATAGGCATTTAACGTTTCCTTAATTTTCCTTAATCACTTGATTGGTAATCACGTATCGTAACCACTGAGACCTACGCGAATACGATCTGTCAGCTTGACATTTAATCCATCTATCGAGCGGTTGCGATACTTATTTCAAATCACATACTGTTGGTTTTCGGACGATACTTTGGCGTCCGTCCGTTGTCTTAGCACCCTTAATAATGTTGGGTCCTGTTATTACGCTAAATATCAGGCGAGTTGACCGCAATAGCGCCAAAGACCGCGCCGAAGCATCGGGTTGGAAGTTGGATGGATAAGCACCAAGATGATCCATTTAATCAAATTCCACAATTTAATAATTTCGTGTGATGTCATCGTCGTCTGCGGAGCCGTCGCAATTTCGCACGATTTCGCAGGCAAAAAATGTCTCCATGATGGCGTTTATTAGAGTGGCAATTTGGCGCAATTCGGATGAGTGGCGGTGTTTAAAATGCGATTTTTATGCGTGAATTTTGTATCTTAACATTTTATGAATCAAAATAATCTGGAGTCATAAATCAAAAGAACAACATCTATATTTGCAATGTGTGAAAATTATCGCTTAATTCACCGACTAAATCAAAATAACATTTGTATGAAAAACTCGGATTTTTCACCAGAAATTTTTTTTTATACAAAACTGGATTCATACATTTTGTTTTGTTCGAAAACGATTGAGTTTCGTCTTGTTGAATTTTTATTAAAAAAAATTTCCTTCATCATTCGCGAACCGTCAATTAAAACTCGAGCTCAATTACGGAAAAAATAACAAAAATTTCGCCAACACCGCTGACTCACATCAATAATGGCACACATTGCTCATATTACTAATTAAACTAGGTGTAATATGTCAGGAAACGAGTTACTTATACAGAAACCATACGAACGACCAAGGGTTCAGTTTGCGAGCTTTACTCCCGTGCCATTAACACGTAGTCCCACAAAACACTATATTATACAGTCTTTTGCGTTAAATTAGCAAAGTGACATTTGTGCTGAAACAAAAAAAAAATAACGACACGAAACACACGCCTAGCGAAGTTATACAAAAGTGCTAAACACGGGCGTTGGTCAATTCGGTTAATTGAAAAAATGTTCGCGTGTGAAAACCGACATAATGAATACACATCAGAATAACGCAGAAAACAGAAAAAAGATGAAAAAACCGGAATTTTTTTCAGCAGCACGAAGCGTGTCGTATAGGAAGTCGCTGAAACGAAAGTTTCGAGGTTTTCTTTACCGTTATCGTGCCGGATTTTTTAGCGGCTGATTCTCGGATTTTCAACTCGGTTTATGTAACTTGCGAAAGTGGAAAAACTGTAAAAGTTGTCGACCCATGACTAACATTCGCGTGTGATTCAACAACGGGTCATTTCCAACCCCTAGTGAAATGGGGGGCGGCTGGACGAAATAAAAACGCCGCACGAAATGAATTTATTTATTTATGATAATACATGCATATTTATTTATACCGTTTTTTTTTATCAAGCGGGACATTGCAGTGATAAAACGTGCTCTTTTTATGAATAACAGGATGTGAAACGAGACGAAAATCATAACAAACTCCAGTTTTATAATGAGCGTCGCCGAAAAAATTGTATATGTGTTAAAAGCGATTGGATCGTTAGAAGATTGGTCTTCTTCACAACCCTCAAGTGGTTCTGGTGGTTCTGGTGGTTCAGGGAGTCGACCTTACCAAGGTCGACATGGAAACAGCCTTGATGCGATCGACTAAACTGAACTCCAACTTTGCACGACAATGGTTAATTTCGATTATTTTTTCATTTAGTTTTCGAGGTCCCATTGTAGCAAAATTCATTTGATGGTTATGGTGAACCATTTCAAACACCCTCGCCCGAATCGTGTTTTTGGCACCCCAATTCGGAAATGAATTACGGGCGAAATCATCAATTACGCATTGTCTGCGAGGGGAAAAAAGATTTTTAAATTTTTCGATTTTTCTATAAATTGATGGGTCTTAATGTATGAAAATCGTTTGATTTATTAGGTTTTTTAAATGGATTTAGATTAAAAAATATATCTTATCAACTTCAAATAAACGACTTTATTTTCAATAACATATAAAAATTTTACGATTCAATTATAATTTTTTTCGTCGACTCGCATGATATAAAATTTAATTACACGCATAAAACCAGAATCTCATTGAATTTCAATGCGGTTTAAGCGCAATGACGTTCAAAATAAACCCGCTTTATCATCAAACATTTCAAAAATAATAACAGCGAAATCCAACAAACACGAATTTCTTTATAGATTTCATTTCAGAATGAATTCGTCAATTTCCGAAAAAAAAAAACATTCTCAAACGAAAACGTCATCGTTTCAAAACCACATCGAATCGATTCGTTTTTTCTATGCACTTCCACGAAGGATATTACAATATGAGTCGACAACGTCTCACGCTCGACGTTGAAATATAACAAGACTACAAACAAGAAAAAACAACCCGACCAAAACAATTATAAGAAGGAAACGCTCTTGTAACAGAATTAAAAAGACCACCGCGACTCTGTTCCCGTTCTGTAGATCCTGGACGACCAGAAATAGTCCCTCCAGACGTCCGAGAAGAAAAAGCGATTGTTGTATGCAGGTTTAGAGCAAATAAACTCGCATTTAAAATCATAAACGTTCACGATTCGAAAAGCTTTCCAAACAAAGTTCCGCTCCGGCGAACCGTTCACCCTTCAGAACCGAGCCCTCGAATTTGAACAATAAACTCGTTAAACTCTATTATTGTGCATTTCGAAATTTGTTCTGACTCATATACATGCATTAGATATTAACTCGTTGTTAGTTTCGATTCGAAAAAAGTTCAAGTACGTGAACTTTCTCGTTTATCAAAGTTTGTGGCTTACGCGCGGAACAATTGGATGATACTATGATACTTTGAAAAAAATAATATGAAATTCTTTCGTTTCAATGATATTATGGTATTTTTTTTTAAATACATATAAAACGATGGAGATCGACATGTTAGTTATACAAAATAATGAAAGTAAAACAAACATTATGTTATGTTACGCAGTAAAAACACTTTCAATTTTTTCGTTATTGAAGGCATTGTTTTGTTAAATCATACAGAAACAAAGATCGTCTTCGACGTGGGAAAAACGCACTGTGGGAAACTTAGCAGAGCGAAAAAATAAGAATCAAACGATTCGAAGTACACCTACGTGCATGCATCGTTATAAATGTTAAGTCTCCCATAATATAGAAATTCCGAAACGTGGGTGAAGATTGAAAAAATTCTAAATACTCAAATATTGATTTGAAACATTCAATAGAGATAACGCGTTTTTGGAACGTGTACGTTTTTATCGGTAGTCGATAACGACAATTTATTTACACAGTAAACAAAATTAAATCGAAAAACATTTTCGGCGATTTCGGGCCGAATCATTCGAAATAATTAACCGTCTCGCGCAAAGCGCTTCACACCAGATGGTTTTCTGAGTCAACATTAATGCTAATGTATGAATGTTTCCACTCGATGCAAAAGTCAAACGTACAAAGAGCCACTCAAAACACGATAAAAACCCACGAAACTTCAGACCCGATATAAACCGAACGACACGAACGACTGACCTCACAAAAGCGAAGGTACACGTCCGACGTATCCTTGAAAAAAAACAAATTGGAAACATTGCCAAAATCAATACGCACAACTCGAGAACCAGGACACAAAGCACCTGTGCATAAACTAACGCGCCAAATCGACTTATAGGTTATGTTACGAGCTGATGATGCGAAGTGTCATGGCAACCCCGAAGGGCTTGTCATGTCATCCTGCATCTCGGTAGGCGTGTCTGAACTTATTCGGAGACGACAAAATGTCATAGGCACTCACTGAGGTCCGGTGCGGCGAGGGGGCAGAGCGCCACCAGCGCGGCCAGCCCCAGCAAACGGGCTGCGCCCCCAACCATCGCCCCCGAGGCTCCGCCACCACTCGAGAGGCGGAGCACCACGCCACGACAATCCACTTCCGACGCTAGACACTGACTGTCGTTGCACATACATACATACATACATACGGATACAAACTGGAAAACGGCAGCGGTTCGGAATTTGTGGTTCGAGTGCTCAGTTTTTTGTTTTCGTTTTCGGTGTTTGGTTTGGGATTGTGGAGATTTGCTGGTTTTTGGGGATGGAAGGTTCGAGGTTTGAATGTTGATGTTGTGATGGCGACGGGCGTTTTGCGGACGACGGGTTGGCGATCTCTGTAATACACTACACTGAAAGCTGTGTCAGAGTCTCTCAAAGCTTGTCGTACTTTTGACCAGGGCTTCGAGACGTAATTTTTTTTACGGTTCGACGAAAAAATATATTTTGGTTCGCTTCCGGTTTTCGGGTTTTCAAAAAAATCGTACACTTACAAAAAACGGTTTTTTAAAAAAACTGATTTTTCCGAAAAATATTTACGAAAAAAACGATATTTTCCAAAAATATTCGAAGCGCAAATTTTTTCGATGAACGCATTTTTTAACGTAAAAAGTACTCCTTGCAATGTAAGAATATTTTTTAAGATATCTGGCAAAGTATGCGCTCTCTAACAATAAGTGCTTTAATTAATTTTTCTATGAAGAACAAAGTTTTATTCTCAAAAAAAACAGACAGAGAAACTTTCGGTTTTATAATCGTAATAAGATAGATAGATACAACTATGTGAATTTTTCATTATTTTATTTACGATTTTCTTATCTTTCAACAGCTTGAAATCCCATGATTAGTGATGTCCGCTGCAGCCATTATAAATTGTATTTACACTATTACAATACTACGATATCTTAAGATAGCACTACACTCACTAATAAAAAAATAATTAAATAATTAAATGATGTAATTTTTTCAATGCTTCAATTATATTATTTTAGTAACATTTATATTTTGATTAGGAATGTTATAAATATTCGATCATAAAATGTGTTACGTATTTGTTTCAGAAAAGTACAATCTGAAGAGAAACCGTTCGATTTTTGATGATAAAAAGTAACGCAATATTTTTATATGAATATTGATTACGATAATATCCCTCATCAATACTTATTTTTTACAAAAATAATATGAATCAAAATTGTACATACCTTTTTCCAAAAAACATTCATGTTAAGGTTTTAATATTTTTCAAATCCTGGATTCTAGAATGTGCTGATGTTATTCAGTACTTGTATTAAATACCATTTTTAAAATGTCATCTTTGTTCTATTTCTTTGATTATAACTGAAATTAGAAAAAAATATTTTTTTTTCAATTGAAAAACAATATTATATATTTTACTCTATTTGATTACGCATACATAAAATTGAAACAAATAATTCAGTCTTTGATTAAATAACTCTTCATTGTTTTGAAATTAAAGTATTATATATTGAAAGGTGTTTTATTACACAATTTAAAATAAAAAAAATCATGAATGTAAATCCTTTTTGAATTTTCTTGGAAATATATAGCTACATTTATCTTTTTCTTAACATTCATTTTAAATAATGAATGCATTGTATATAAAATTTTTATATAATTTTATTCCACTTTTTCTTAATAGAGGCTATGAACTTTTTTCTTAATTTTCATTTCATATTTTATTATTTCCCGATTGATTAGATTTCTCTTTTTCGATGATTTGAAATAAATATATATTATTTACACTAAATGATTCGAAAATTTCTTGAGGCCGATCCAGCCGACTCATATCGCTATGAGATAATTATAGTGATAAATATAAATATTGTAGAAAATGTACATAATGAAAAATGAATCATTAAGAAAGAATGATTCCAATTTTTCATTTTAATTTTGATGATTTTTGGATACTTAATTTATCATATTGGATTATTATTTTTTTCAGTAAAATTTTCTTGAACTGAAATTTTTACTGTTTGATATTAATTCATTTATTTCTCTTGATATATCTGAATTTATCGTAGATTGATTTGCAGTAGCCTTAAAAACAACTGTTGTATTTTTGCCTACGTTATTTTCATACTTTCTTGAAGATAAACTACTTTGTCCTAAATTCACCTCACTTGCCTCATTTGATGTAAATTTTTTTTGAATATGTTCATTAGTCGTAGAGATTAGAACCCCTTTTACTATGCTAGATTTTTCAATTTTCTTTTTCAATTCATTATTTTTCACAATCACATCATTTTTAATAGTTTTGTTTTGGTTAAAAGTAGAATTTAAACAAGAACTACAATCAAATATCATAGCACAACAGTTCGATATATTATTTTTTATACTTGAAAATTCTCCCAATTTCTTCCATGATTTTTTATGTTGGTAATACTTATATATAGCTATAAAAATAATTATAGCAATAGCAATAAATACTATGAGACATATAAATATTACCAAATATTTTGAATCTAAAATTTGAATACAAAATAACAATTAATTTTGTTCTTAATAAATGAAAATAATATAAAATTTTATAATCACTGTTTTGCATTGGTGGACCGGAATCTATGCTTCCACCAGTACCTGATATATTACAAAAAGGAGGTCCAAAGCCTTCATTACAGTGACAGTGACCTACAATTATTTTATTAAATAATGAATTCCTATATTTAGAATACTTTTATAAAAACATTTATCAAAAAAATTGTACCTAACGAATTACAAACACCATTACTAGAACAGTTCAATTGGCACTCACGGCTAGATATGGCCTTTTTTATCATACCTACAGGTAAACATTTTTGATCAAGACACATCTATAAATAATATTTGAAAATTAATTACTTTTAATACATAGTTATTTATTGTATGAAATAATATTTTAATATACTTGATTATAAATTTAAAATTAAAACATTGACAAAATATAAAAAGTATTACATACTTCTTTTTCACCACATTTTGCTCCATTAGGGACAAGACCAATATCGGCTTGACCTGAACCAATATTCACTAAAACAGTCTTACAATCAATTTGCATACCATTGCTATACGTGTGATAATGGTCCATTACAACTGCGTATCTATTCATTCCATATGCTAATGTATTATAGATTTGATTACATTGAAGAAGTCCGCATAATTTGTCTTGTTCTTGACATTTTACATAAGTATTTGTTTTAGGGTTGTAACCACAATTTCCTTTTCTGAAATATTATAATCTGATTAATTTGTGAATTTTGAAATGTGGAATAACTTCAATATTCCTTAAAATCAAAACCTATTTCCATCTGTGTTCACATCATAACACTTTTCATGACCATTCACGCTACCGAGTCCCCATAGTAAATTACATTCATCAGTTCTTGTTTTGCAATTACCTTGATAGCAAAAAGACTGAAATAAATAAAATTTATTGTAAATAATTTAGACATTTAACTATTCTAATTATATTTACATACATCGTCTGCAGCACAAGATGTACCATCAATTTTATATACATCATATGGACAATATTCAGATATACCGTCGCAATATTCTGGAAGGTCACATTCATATTTAGCATCTCTACATGTTGTGCTGGCTGGTAAAATTTGGCATGTCTATGAAGGAAAGAGTGCTGTATCAGGCTTTTATATTAAGTTAAATTAATGAATATATGTATAGTATATAGTACTACCTTTTGATCACAGCATTCCCCAGTCGCACATGTAACGTTTGGATAAAACATACATGTATTTGGATCACAGCAAACGTTTCCATTACAAGTTTGTGATAAACCACAATCACATTGTTCACCATGTTCAACAAAACTGTTACCGCAAATTGCCGTCCCTAACAATGCCTCAGGTTTATTTCTACATAAATTTACTCAATTTAATATCAATTACTTCAATTTTGTATTAAAAATTATAAAAATAAATATTTGTATGATTTACTTCAAACAATAGTCCATTCCTTGTTCTAGAGCTACTGTTAAATAATTCAAGCTGCATGTAGACCATCCCAAAGACCCTTGAACACTGCTTGTCGAGTTCATAATACAATTGCTTTCAGGACAGTCACAATCATTAGTATCGTGGTCTATTCCTTAAAGTCACGCAAATAATGTAATCACTTTTTCTCTAATGCAATTCTTTACAATTTATAATACCTAAATTATGTCCCAACTCATGAGCAGCAATTGTTGCTACCAGTCCAATCACATCCACATTATCAAAAACCACTCCGCCAGAACCTTCATAAGTACACATCGATCCCAAGGTCGCTTTTCCCACAACATTGTTTTCAAATTTTTGTTGACTAGATAAAACAAAACATATTTAAAAAATATATATTAATATACAAAAGTTATGCTTTAAATCATCTTACGTTAAAAGCTGTGCATTATCGTTAGGATGAGTATCATAAAGTCTTTCTTGCCTATAGTTCAAAAAATTATTCAGAGTATTTTCTGCGTCGTATGATATTTGTATTTCATCCTTCTCAGACCAAACAATTACGCCTATCAATGCTATAAATATGTTAAGTGGAGAGTATATCTAAAAAATATTATTAGTATAGGTATAATTTTGGAATTTATGTAATATATAGTTTATTTTTAAATTCACCATATTCATAATATTTGCAAGTTCTTTGCAATGAGAATAAACTTTAGCTAAACTGTTTTTCATTTTTCTATAACTCTTATTATCTATTACGAAAACCATTTCAACATAACGGGAATTTTTATTTGAATTGTGGGGTCCCTTTATTGGAGATTTGACATAAGATCTTTTAAACTGCAATAATTTTACAATAGAAAACACAATTATATTGAAAATATATGATATAAATCTTCAAAAATAGTTTTTATCAAATTGATACAAAAAAACAACTTGATTGATAAATGACTAACTCTTTGAATTTCCTGGAATTCTATATTATGTAGATTTTCTTGAACACATGAATGATTCATCATTAAATCGTCATGTTTGAGTAAGAAATGAGGTGCATTCAATGATTCATCTAAAATATTTAGTAAATTTATTGATGGTTAAGACAATATAAAAATTATGCTTTAACCTTTTCCAGATTGAAGATAATGAGTGTTATTTCCATCATATACTACACCACTCAAGCCATCACAAGTCGATATAGCAGCTAAAGATTCTTTAATTCCTCGAATTTTACCAGTGTATTGACATAAATCAATTTCCTGAAAAATACTTGTTGGTTAGTTGCTTTAGCTGAAAACTAAATCATCCTTTTTTTATATATGGATTACTTTTTCGGTAATTTCAGTCGTGACACTTTTCCCGCCACTTTGATGCTCGATAAATGCGTTTTTCGGAATGAGCTCTTTGTTTAATATTAAATCTAATATATAATGAGTATCATTAACCTTATATTCTAGAACAAGTTTTTCAGCGTGATATCCTGTCTGAAAATCGAGATAATCAAATAAACCAATGTTGCACAACATTAACATAAATGAAAAATAAACAAAAAATAAATTACGTCTTCGACAGTTGAATAAATTTGTCTTTTTTCCCTTGCATGAAATATTTTCGGATGAATAACGAAATGTTTTTTAAAATCTGGTGAAGGATTCATTTCAATTCCTATAAAATTTCCAAATATAAAATAAAAATACAGTATTATTGTATTCGCAACCAAAACATCAAGATATTATTTATTTGTTGTTTGTTTATCACTAAGAATTAATTTTATATAGCACAAAACTTAATGAATCATGCATTACATTATTACTTCGTTGATGAAATCGATTCGAAATATAAATATGACATATTATAGTGGGACCGCAAAGTAATCAGATTTTTTTTGTTGCATAAAAAGTCATTTATTTTGAAAAAAAAATACAATTAATCAACAAAATACTATCTTGTAATTTCTCGACATCTTGTTCCAAAGTACGGGCAATTTTTTCATACCATTTAAAAAATACTTTGATTTTTCTCTCAAAAACTTTTTTAACCAGTGTTTTTATTTTTGTTTCTTGTGATATGTTTTAAGAATAGAAATAAATAAATAATAAGCAGAGGGTACGATATCTGAGGAATAAACTAGATAAGATAAGCTAAGCTTCCTGAATTTATCCTGTGTCACATTGCTGTTTATGAAGTTTGTTATTGTTAACCAAAATAGATCGTTTTCAATTATAATACTATTTTTTAACGTAAAAAACGCACTCATTACAATATAAACAAAGTACAAACATTCTTCTAGGCCGTGTTACGCCACAGTCTGTAAATAAATGCATTTGAAAATTTCGATAAATTTATGGTTCCCCTAACAATTTTACATATTTTAAATAGTAAACCTTATCATTCCATAATTAGATTTATTATCAAAAATAATGGAATATAATTACTCACCTACATTATTTTAAAAAACCGAAAAAATATAATAATTCCTATTTGGGAATTTTTACGGAAATATAAGTACATGCCCGTATGAATAAATATTTTTTTATACATAACATTTAACTGACCTTTTACTCGAAAGAAGGCAAATGAACACAAAGCTATCGTCAAAGCAGTCCATATCGTCGAATGCAAATTCATTTTGAAACGTTCATTCGACCGCGGACTGTAATTGACTAATAGTTTTTCAAAGAATTCTTCATGTGTTGGCGCGGCTGGTATAGCGATATGTTGCCAGTGGTTAATAATATCATGCAAAAATTTGCACAATAAACCACAACTCATTTTCTGATAATTGCACTAACATAAGTATATGTTGAATTTCGATAATAGTATTGTTATGATAATTTAATCGAATATAAATAAATGTGATGTTATTCGATTTGAATCTAATTGTAAGCCATTTCGATTCTAAATTATTATTTGATTTCATTTTATAAAATACATGTGGAACTCCTTATATTATATTTTGAAATATTTTGATTAAATGGATGGGTTTATTTTCAAAATTTTCCAAAATGGCCAATAATCTGCAAATTCATATAAAATTTAATAACTTTTTGAATTTTAGATAACCATCAATAATTTTATCAATAAATGATTACCAGTATTAAAAGATACATCATGCTTAGAATATTTCTTTCAAATTTAAAACTCATATTGGACACCATTGCGTGATTGCCATTGATATCCTGATCTAGTTGATGAGTATGTATATCTGAAATTTTAATATAAAATTATTTCCATTAACTGGAAAAATAATCCAACTATTATTAAAATAATTACCCAAACCAAAGTTGAAAACTCTACTCAACACATCACTAAAAAATTATTCTATGCAATTAATTTGTTAAAAGTAACAGTATTTTTATATCAATAATATAACAAGCTATAATAAATATTAATAAATTACAACTGATTGAAGAACAGAATAGTATTCAAAAGACTTGATTAGTTCAACATTGTTATGAAAAAAATAATTGCTCTAATATATAACACGTATAATGAAAATGATTTGTAAATGCTAGGTGTAAAAAAAATATAAACAAGATAAATCTCGTGTACATATTAAATTTATTATGATGGAATGTTTTTATTTCTAAGTATAATTTGTTTGATATTGTTGCTAGTTGATGGTATTTCATTAATTTCTCTCACTATATTGGAATATATAACAGGTTGATTAGCTACTGTACTAGAAATATTAGTTATATTTTTTGAAGATCGTCTTTCATCTTTTCTAGAAAATAAACTACTTCGTCTTATGCTCAACACTCTTGACTTATAAAATGCAAAATTATTCTGAACATGTTCATTTGTAGTTGAAATCAAACCTCCTTTCACTATATTAGGTTTTTCAGTTACCGTCTTATTGTTAGATTCACCATTCCTTATAAACACTTCACATTCAGCAGTATTAATTTTTTTAACATTATTAGTGATATTTTTTGAATTATTATGATTAGAATTAGAATTGTAACAAGAGCTACAGTCAAGTTTTATGTTATCAACACCACACGTGAAAAAGGCACAACACTTCGAAGTACTATTTTTTACATACGAAAGCGCTTCGGATTTCTGCCCCCAAACTGTTTTGTCACTTTGATAGTATTTGCAAACAATTATAAAAATGATGACTGCAACAACAATGAACACCATGAAACATATGAATATTATTAAAACTCTTGAATCTGAAAATTGAAGAAAGCATAATAAATATATTTCCTATGAATGCATAAAACAAACACAAAATTAAATATTTACTCTTTTGCATTGGTGAACCAGAATCTAAGCTTCCACCTGGACCTGATACATTACAAAAAGGAGGTCCAAAACCTTCATCGCAGTGACAATGCCCTGTAAGAAAGTTATTTAATATAATATTTACACATAAGCAAATTCTTTTATGAAAATTTTAATACCTAGTGAATTGCAAACACCATTTCCAGAACAATTCAATCGGCATGCATAACTGGATATTATATCATTTTTTATCGTACATTTTTGATCAATACACATCTGAAAAATCAATTCAAAATTTTTTATTAAACTCAATTTTACATAGTAAATTCGATAAATTAGAAAAAAATTATGAAGACAAAAAAATATAAACGTAATGGATACTGTGTAAAATATATTACTTTTCCTTCGCCACATTTTGCACCATTAGGGACGAGACCGATTTTAACATGGTTCGAACCCAAATCAACTAATGCTGTTCTGCATGCAACGATTGTTTCATTAACGTTCACATAAAAATGAGACATAATAGCATAGCCGTCCATTCCAAATTCTAATTTTTCATTAAGATGTTGACAATGGAGGAGTCCACAAAACTTGTCCTCTTCTTGACATCTTTCAAATTTTTTTGACTTTAGATCATATCCACAATTTCCTTCCCTAAAATATTATAAATTTGTACGAGATGCCATGTATTGTATAATATTAAATGAAATTTTTTATCAAGATAAATAAAACTAAACTTGTTCCCCTTCTTATTATAACCATAACACATATCATCACCATTTTTACCACTTGGTCCCCAAAGTAAGCGACACTCGTCAGCTCTACTTCTGCATGCACCTTGATAACAAAATGACTGAAATTAATTAATTTACTGTAGTTATTTCATTTTTTTTTTTTTGTAAAATAGAGTCATTTAACTTATACATACTTTGCCTGCATTACAAGAAATCCCATCTACTTTATAGACATCATATGGACAATATTCAGAAACACCATCGCAATACTCAGGAAGATCACATTCATATTCAGAACTTCTGCATGATGTCCCAGCAGACATTATTTGACATTTCTTTGAATAAAAATATTAAAAATTATATTTTTGATATAAATAAATTGATTATTTTATCATAAAATATTACATTTTGATCACAACATTCACCAGTTGCACACGTAGCATTTGAGTAAAGCATGCATGTATTTGGATCACAGCAAATATTTCCATCACAAATATGTGATAACCCACAGTCACATTGTTCACCATGTTCAACAAATCCATTACCACAAATAGCTGATGGAAATAATGAATCAGGTTTATTTCTGTAAATATACAAGACATTCATTATCTATTATTTTTAACTAAAAATTCAATTATAACATACCTTAAACAATAATCCATTCCATGCTCCATAGTTAATGACAAATATTTTAGGCTACATTTAGACCATTGAAGGGCTGAAGGACTGCTTACGGGACTCATTATACATGCGCTTTCAGGACATTCACAGTCATCGTTATCATGCTCCATTCCTTAAGTCATAAGAAAGTATAATTTTCTATATTTATAGGAATTATTTTAATTTTTTAGATGGATCATACCAAAATTGTGTCCTAATTCATGAGCAGCCGTTGCTGCTACTACTCCAACCACATTAGAATGGTCCGCGATTATTCCACCAGAGGATTCAAATGTACATATTGGCCCTTTCAATGCTTTGCCTACTACGCTTCCTTGCAATCCTTTTTTCCTGTGTATGAAATTTATTTAATTTCATGATGGTATTAAGAAACATTTTTAATAACAATTATTTGTTGTTGACATACGTTAATAGTTGTGCATTATCATTAGGGTGAGTTTCATATAGTTTTTCTCTTCTATAATTTAAAAAATCATTTAAAACATGATCTCCATTACCCGAAATTTGAATTTCATCACCTTCGGACCATACAACTATGCCTGTCAATGCAATGTATATATTCAGTGGTGTGTACATCTAAGAAAAATAAGGTTTTTATCTTATTCTTAAAGTAATTATAATATTCGCAAAAAAAATATCCAAATACTTACCATGTTCATAATATTTACAATTTCTTTGCAACGTGAATAAACATTACCAATATTATTTCCCAATACTCTATAGCTTAAGTGGTCTACGACAAACACGAATTCTACATAACGAGATTTTTTATTCGATCTATAAGGCGCCTTTACTGAGAGTATATCATTTGACCTTTTATTCTGGAAAAAATATTAAATAATAATAAAAATCATTCCATTCTATATAAGGTAAATAATATAAATTCTCTTTTTACTCTAGGAATATAATGAGATTTGGGAATTTCAATATTTGAATCATATTCATTTTTGTATCCACACGTATGATTAGATATGAAATCTTCATGCTTGTATAAGAAATGTGGTGCACTTAAGGAATCGTCTAGAAAAATATTTAAAATAAGTGATTTCATATTATTTAATCACAAGTGAGAAAATAATTTTTATTGACCTTTTCCAGATTGGAGATAATGAGTGCTATGACCATCATATACAATGCCATTCAACCCATTGCAAGTCGATATGGCAGCCAAAGATTCTTCGATTCCTCGAATTTTACCTGTGTATTGGCATAAATCGATTTCCTGAAAAGTTGTTGTTCATTAGTTTTTTCAAATCAATTAAAAATAAAGTAGCCCGTATTTTCGTACTTTTTCAGTGATTTCAGTTATAATACTTCTCCCGCCAGCTGTATGTTCGATAAAGGCTTTTTTCGGAATGAGTTCCTTGTTCAATATTAGATCTAGCACATATTGATTACCCTCTATATTATAATCAAGAACGAGTTTTTCAGTATGATATCCATCCTGAAAGTATATCAAGGTTGATCAAATGTAAATACTATGATAATTTCAGTGCAAATTAAAAAAGATTGCTCACCTTTTCAGAAGTTGTAGAAATTTGTCTTTTTTCTCTTCCGTGAAATATTTTTGGATGGATAACAGAATATTTACTAAAATCTGGTGATGGGATCGAGTCAATAACTAAAAACGCATAAATCAAAATTTTTACTTTATTGATTTCGATTAAAATTATCATATAAATAAATTTTTCATTTGGATGATTCTCTATAATCTTTAGTCTTAAAGGTTTTTTGTGATCTTTATTTATTTTCATTGAATTTTTATTAACTTATAGATTAGTTGTATTAAAAATTGTCGTTTTGATTTTATATTGATGAATGTTCCTATTTCGTAATTTTTGGCCACAGAAAATTTGCAGATGTTCTAGATATTAGTCTGGGTTCAGATTTAAGTTATTTTCATACGAAGATTCAATTCTAAATATAATTGTGCAGTAACTCCTAAATATCTGAATGATTTTCAGCAAAATGTAATTCTTCAAACGTAAAATATACTATTGTTTCATTTAAACAAAATAATGTAAATTGCTCAAAACGAATAATATAAATTAGCATGAACAAAATAACTAATAAAAACCAAGGATAAAAATGCATAAACCCACAAACGTCACACGATTCTCCTTATATTTTTATTAATAAAAAAATTTCCACTGCGATAAACCACAGGATGTGGCAAAACGCAAGTGATATATTTTAAATCGCACATACAGATAAAACTATACAAATTCTGCATAAATATTATTGCGCTGAACAATAAAAACGACATATATAAACTTCAAATATTCTCGACGAAAAAAAAAAAACATCTCCAAACCCCAATCGCGCGAAGATTCCCGAAACTATTCCGCAACGCGGATTCGCACCGCTCGCCGCGAAACGACAAATTTCAAACGATTTCCGGACATTATTCAAATCGGCCGACGACCGCGGCATATTAAATGCATAAAACAACCGAAATTGTATATAAATAGGCAAAGTGTGGGAGTACGACATGAGACCGACCGTGTGCCCGAGAGGGCATCGCGACGAAGGGACACAGGGCCATCGCCAGCAGGGTCCACGTCTCCGGCCGAAGAAGGACACCGAAGCTCCGTGGCTTTCGGCTGGTGGACATCTTCGGCAGGACCAGACGACCGATGGCCGCGAAAGTAAATGAGCACTGATTGCAGAATTCTGCGTTGGCGCCGCCGCCACGGAAAGTTGTTAATACTGGGAAAACTGTGGGTTTAAGCGTTTTGGTTTTGGAGCATTGTTGAGGTTTTTGATGAATTTTTGACGGTTTTTTTGATTAAAATAATTTTTATTGATGGTTTATAAATACATTGTTATCATATACAATTACATGATTATTAATAAGTTATCAATACTTTTTATAAAAGATTAAATGGGTAAAACTTCATAATTGTTATATTAATATGTAGAATTTTATGTAAAAAAATATTTTATGTAATCATTCAATATTTTGTTCTTGTCGCTTATATTAAAATGTGGGAGGACCTGAATCGACGCTGCCTCCATTACCAGGGATGTTACAAGATGGTGGTGCATAGCCTTTATCACAATGACAATTACCTGAAATAAAATAGGAGATTAACTATTTATTTTAATTTTTAATATAGTAAATAAAAATAGAACAATGATACTTTCATGAAAAAGATCCATTTTAAAACAAATTTATTTTCTATACCTTACAACTATTTTTGAAAATTTAATTTAAATTGTTATAGATACCTAATGAATTACAAACTCCATGACCTGAACAATCTAATGGGCAAATAATTTTTCCATAAACGTTAAAAACAACTTTTTTTAGTTGCCATAATGCATTTGCTGTTACACATTTCTGATTAACACACATCTGTGTACAAAATTATAAATTAAAATACATATATTTCTCAATTCCTAATTTATAAATCGTTACACTCAATTAAATATACTTTTCCTTCGCCACATTTGACCCCATTAGGTACAATACCAGGATCCATGTCATCCAGCCCTATATCTACTATTGCAGTTTTACACTGCAATATTGAGCCTTCTCTATTAAGAAATGAACGCGCCAATATTGATGTACTTTCCAATCCATATTCCAGGCGTTCGTTTGAATGCGTACAATGAAGTCGCCCACATAATTTATCTTCTTCGTCACATTTGTAAAAGGTATGATTTTTTTTATTATATCCACAATTTCCTTGTCTAATTATAAAATGAAATATATATAATTTAACGTAATTAGAGAAATATAATATTTTATTACTTAAAAATTTCATTGTATGTTACCGGGTTCCTTTTGTATTTAAGTCATAACAATCTTCATTAGCATTTAAGCCTGATGGACCCCAAAGCAGTTTACATTGATCGGTTTTAGTTTGACAGTTGCCATCATAACAAAATGCCTGTTGGAAAAAATAACCAATATTTATACTGATTAATTTAAACTATAATGCATTTGTATTATACTTTTTCCTCATCACAAGATATTCCATCTATTTTGAAAACATCATTTGGACAGAATTCAGCCTGACCAGAACAAAACTCTGGTAGATCACATTCATTTGTAATCGCTCTACAAGGTGTTCCACCAGCTGATAGTTTGCAAGTCTGTATGAAAAAAAAGTACATCAAATATTTTTTATTTTGAAATAAGAACACTCGAAATTTTACTTTAAAATTGCAGCAATCGCCAGTCCCACATTCAGCGTTTGACCGCAACCTGCAAGTTTCCGGATCACAGCAATTATCACTAATGCATCTTTCACCTGAACCGCAGTCGCATTCTTCACCGCTTTCAACAAACCCATTCCCACATACGGGTATATCAAATAATTTTTTTGGCTTGTTCCTATTTATATCAAATTCAGTTGAAGTACAAATTTTATTTATCTTATAATATTTCATGTTGTCAATACCGTAAACAAAAGTCCAATCCATGATTATAAGAATCTTGTAAATCACTCAAACTGCATGTTGACCATTGTGTTGGAATTTCTGATCTCTGAATAGGATTCATGATACAATATTCATCGAGGCATATACAATCAGAAATGTCATGCCTCATTCCTAAGAATATAAAACCTATTTTAATCGATGTTTTTAAATTATAAAATCGAAATAAGTATGTACATAGTTTATTGAAATCATGCAATTAATTATCATCATTCTTTGAAAAAGTGGTACGATGAAAAAAAAAACCTAAATTATGCCCTATAGAATGAGCAAGATTAACAGACAATTGTCCTTTGACATCAATTGAATCAGTAAGAACTCCACCGGAAAATTCAGAAGTACATATAACACGTACTAGTGATTTTGCAAATACTCCATCCATAAATATCTGTTGACTAACTTTTTTAATTACATAAGAGAAATTATAAATATTCAAATATTAAATAACTTGAAACATATACGTTAAAAGATATGCATTGTCATTTTGATGATGTTCTGATATATGTGTTTTTCTATAATTCAAAAAATTGTTTAATAAAATATCACTATTATCCGAAAATTTTATTTCATTTTTTTGAGACCATACAATTACACCTACTAATACAATGAAAATGTTCAGTTGTGCATATAGCTGAAATAAAATTGATATATTGAATTTATTATAGTATAAACATATACAT
>JAOXNN020000066.1:1042971-1082412 GCA_028571205.2 Hydropsyche betteni | reverse complement strand
ACTACATTTGCCAAGTCTTTGCAATGATTATTTACAATGTTTAAATCGCTACCTAGCCTTTGAAAAGTTTCCTTGTCAACAACAAATATTAATTCTAAATATCGAGAATCTTTATTTGCATTATGTGGTCCTTTCACTTCAGGTGCTGATCTCTTATAAAATAAAATAACAAATTAATAATTTCGAATCTATATTATATATTTAATATGTAAAATTGTTATATTATAATATTCATATACTTACTTTAAATAATTTTTGATGACTGTTTAAAACGTTATGAAAAACAGTATTAAAACTTTTATTATGTGAAGTGACAAAATTGGGAATAGGTTTGTTTTGCTTTTGTAAAAAAAAATTTGTCGCATTTTCTGAAAATTTAATTTGAATTAAAAAAAAATTATATGTATGTATGTATTTATCAAACCTAATTTAGTGTGAATTTACAAATAACAGAATTTGTATGTTTGAGAATGTAACGAAGCATTATATTTGTAATTAATACCTGGATCAGTTTTTAATTCATAATAAATATTGCCATTGCCATCATAAATAAAACCACTTATTCCTTTACATGTTGAAATTACTGCCCAAGACTTTTCAATACCTTCTATGTGTCCTAAATAATTACACAAATCTAATTTCTAAAAGATCAAATTGCTTTAATATCAATATTGAAATTATACCATATGATAAGATATATTAAATAAAATACATCGACAAAATGTAAAACATATATTACCTCTTCAGTAAAATTATTCATAACATATTTTCCATTATATTGATATTTTATGAAATAGTTTCCTGGTATCAGTCGATTATTCAACCATAAATCTATGAAATAGCTTTTCATTTCATATTCGAAACTTAATATAAACCTTTGTTTTTGAAATCCTTTCTAGAAGACAACATATTGAGTTATACAACTAACAAATCGTTAAATAATATCATGTGAATTAATATTATTGTCATACTTTTAATTTTTCTAGTGTGATTGGTGCCATAAAAGATTTTTCTTTATAAAATAATTTTGGTTTTATTAATACACCATTACTGAAAACTGCAAAAAAATATCAAAAGTAATATAAGTTGAGCATATTTCTTTTAATAATTTTGTATATTTTCAAAATCTAAAATTTCTTATTTATTTTTTGAGTAAGAATATTATAATCATTTTATGAATATAATTAGAATGTGAACAATTTCTATTTAAAATTCTTTATTATTGTAAATACACAAATCTTTGTCGTATCGGGTCACTTATGCTGTCTCATTTATCACTATTTCTTATGTGATAAATACTATTAAAAATATATATTATTTATGCTAATTTTTTTAGCATAACTAAAAAATAATTTTAATTAAAAATATCTGTAAAATCAGTTGCACTTATAACTGTATTTAAATTAAATTTCTATATAAATACAATTTTTTGTTTTGAAGTAAATTACAATTGGACATATTCATGATCTACCTAATTTTGAAATTTACTTTATATGAATATCATATAAACATTATTACAAATTTTTATATAAAGAACTATTTTTTGAATTTTAAAAATTGTTACCTAATATTATACTTATTTTGTCATACTTATGACAGAATTTTCTCATATAGGAAAAAACAATTTAGAAAATAAATAAATAGTCTAACAGATTAATATAGATGTTACAGTCAAAGTGCACTTGCAAAGTGCACTCAGTTAAAATATAGTTCGACTAGTTAAAATATATTTTGTCTTACCCTCGTAGTTATTTTGTCTAACACAATATAAATATGATTTAACTGGTCAGAGTCAGACAATGTGTATTTTAATGTCAACTAACAAGCCAATTTTGTCAACGCCGCTGGCAAACCGTCTCAAAGTCGCACGTATTTAGTGTTTGAAACATTGAGATGAATGATTATACTATCGGTAACAGTTAAATAGTTAAATGTAATATAAATCTAGATTTTATATCGTTCCAGAAATGTTGAAAAAAAATAATTAAGATTTACTCAAAAAAATACAAAAAACCGATAAATATTGTTGAGTCAAGTTAGTTACATCAAGTAATGAAGTACAATTTCAGTAGTTTTCTAAAGGTTTTTGAATTTTGAACTGTTTTTCGATAAAGTAACATTATTAACATTGAAATAAATTTGGCACAAAAAGTTCACTTATCCATTAATATGGACTCGAAACTAAAGTTTTTGTAATGAATGTTGTGTTGAGATTAATCTATTATCAAAATCTTTTCAATAATTAGATATAGAATTAAAATACACATATGATTTAATACAAATATTCTTTTCAAATATCTGAACTGTCAAAACTCATCTGTCATGTCGAAAATACACTTTAACTAGTGAGCGCCAGTTAAATTGTATTTTCGTCAGTTGAAATATATGTACCATAACTAGACAATTTGTATTCAAATACACTTTATCTTAAACGTCAGACAAAATATACTTTAACTAATAATACACTTTGGCTGTAACCTAGATACTAAGTTAAACTTACAATCATTGTTTGAAGAAACAAACACAAAAAAAGAGAAAATAAAAAATATTTCTCTGATCATTTTTTGTTGGTTATAGATGTGTAAAAATTATATGCTCAAATCGAATGATTTCACAATACAACTTCAATTGTTGAATGATCAACAACTTATAAAGACACAAACAAGTTGTTTAACCTTCTTACGTAGATAATAAGTTCATAAGCGCCATCTATTATATTCTCAAAAGTAAATTTAGTAAATAACTTGTTTGTTCATAAAAAAAAATGTAGCCACATCAAATTTTTTTGTGATATCAATTTTCCAGTAGTCATAAAATTTTCATAACGCATTTCAGAAAAAGAATTTCTTAAAACATTCATAGTATATATAATATTAATATATAGTAATAGAATATTAATGGTAAATGTGAAATGATTGAACACAAGTTTCATTAAAAATATTTATTCTTACATCCTATTATGAAAATAATGTACATATCCATATAAAAACAGGTCTCAAAATACAATTATTTTATACATATTTGAGATATATCCTAATCCATTTTGATCACAGCATAAATTTAAGTTATATTATATTAACAGTTTTGATAACAAAATCAAAAGCCACTATCCCTTTTTAAACTTAATCAGTAATATGCTTGTGGTTAAATAAATAACGATCCATATGAATGTTGAAACGAAACCTAAATATACATCAGGCACTGTAATATCCCAACCCCTCTGAAGCATAGAGCGTAAACTCTCCGTGGATTTAGTAAGGGGCAATACGTAGCTAACATATTGTAATAATTTGTGCATGCCTTCTATCGGCCAAATAATTCCACATAACATTATCATAGGTAAGAAACTGCCCATAGCCAAATATGTTGCTGTCCTTTCTGTATCGCATAAACAAGATACGACAAAACCTAAAAATAAAATAAAAAACAATAAATCCATTTGTATTTTTCCAATTGATACATATTCTTATATACTTAGTAATTGATATAATTACCAAATGTCATTCCGCATAAACCAGTTATCAGAGTCAAAACAATTACCCAAAATAAATCACCATTACATGTTAATCCAAAAACTGCAAATGCAAAAAGAAGCACTAACAACGTTTGGATACACATCACAATGAATTGCGTAATGACATGAGAAAATAAGATTTCCGTTCCTGAAATATCAAATATTAAATTTTTTTATCTTTAGCAATTTGTTAATTTTATTTTCACTCAAATTTTTTACCTGTTATTCCTGAAACTAAAGATCTTTCCAATATTCCTTCATTTCTTTCAATTAACATTGCCACTGATGTCAATGCGACAGCCAAAAAGAAGATGATTCTATATTTCGAAAAGGTTGATATTATACAATTCAAAAGATTATCAAAAGTGAAAAAATTCTACTCACGTTAATATAACACCAGGGCCTGCAAAGTCTGTGAAGTCAGATACTTTCTGTCCATAAATCGGATCATTAAACTAAAAAAGGAACAAAAAATAGATATGATTTAAAAAATACTTGAAATAATATTTATTTAACATTTAATATAAATTTACGAACCTTGACAGGGACTTGGTAAACTTTTGGAGAATAATCACAAATTTTTGCAATGTCTTTACTGAATTTGAAGAATGATTCCTGAAAATCTCTCAACAGTAAATATTCTATCTGTTTATCTGAAAATGCACAAAAAAATTGTAAAAACAAATTTTTGTTTAACGGGTTTTAATTTGATGATACTAACTGGAAACATCCATGTGAACGTCAACAATAGAAGAATCGATTATATCTTCTTCTGCTCCTCTAGGATCTTCTAAACGAGCTTCCAAAGATGATGAGAAATTTTGAGGAAATATTACAACTGCCCATATATTACCTTTACGAGCAGCTGCCATAGCTTCATTTTCTGACGAATAGTAAACCTGATGATTTGTAATGATGAGATATAAAATCAATAAAAATAAAATTCTGAAATTTTAAATTAAATTTATGTTTATCACGAACCAAGTTCCCTTTTCTGTCTTCTAGGTATTTTAAATATTTACAACTCAACAATTTACTATTGCATTCAGTAATATTCACAAAACAGGGTTTTAACATTTCATCGCTAGGTAGTTCATTATTGACAATAGCTATATTTAAACCGACAGGGTCATGACCAATTGAAATACAAAACAATACTATTTGGGATACAGGTAGTCCGATGATGAACAACATAATTCTGAAATGAAAAAATATAACAATAAATTGAAGAATATTAATGATATATATTTTTATATTGTTATACTATGTATTTTTTATAATCATTTACCCGATATTTCGTACCAGTCCGAGAATATTTTTCCATATAAGAGCTTTCATGTGATTGGCTTGCATAGGTTTCAATCGATCCATACAGCCACCAGGTGGTTCATCTTCTGGTGGTAGAGCTTCTGCAGCAGGAACACTAAAATAATATATGATTTTGTGAAGTGATCAAAAAAATATATAATTATTTATTCAATATGGTGAATAATTCTTACGGTTCTGGAGTAATTACAACTCTTCCTCTACTACTCATGGATACATTATCACCAAATTCACCAGATATTTCTCCAATTTCAGCTTCTTCTAAATCAATTGCAGCTGGATCCTATAAATTAGAATACATATAGCACATAGTTTATAAACTATTTTATTTATTACGAAAAATCAATAAGTATATGAATATTTACTGTGACGGCAGGAACATGAATACTATCAGTGATTTCTTGTAGTATACTTGATCTCCTTCTTTTGCCCATATTTTGAAGGACTGATAACTTTAAGAAAACTTCTTCAAGACTTTCAGCTCCGTATCTATCCATTAAGGTGGTTGGAGTTTCTTCAGCTAGGAAACGACCTCCACGCATCAAGCCGATCTAATACAACAATTTATCAAATTTTTATAGACCCTGGATCATACATAATTAAAATAAAATAATAAATATTACCATATGTGCCTGCCTAGTTTCGTCGATGTAATGAGTTGTTATGATAACAGTAGTTTTACCTTCTTTAGTTATTTCTACCAAATGATCCCATATACTAAAACATACACATAAAATTATTTTTTGATAACAAAAAAATAGTGTGATTATCATTTTAAATTAACCTTTGTCTTAAAACTGGATCAACACCTACTGTCGGTTCGTCTAATATCAATAATTCTGGGTCATGGAGAAGTGCTGCAGCTAAAGATACTCTGCGTTGCTGACCTCCAGATAAATTCTTAACTGTTCTAAAAGAAAAATTTTGAATTGTCATAATAGCTACAATTTGATCATAATTCCTAGATAAGACTACCTGTTAGCTGAAGGAAGTTGCAAAAGTTTCACTAGAAAATCGACCTTCTCATCTACTTCATCAGTTGTCATACCCGATATCCAACCGAAATAAATCATAGTTTCACGTATACTAAATTCAGCAAACAAAGCAGTTTCCTACAAAATATATTTTTTTATAATTTAAATCCAATTTTCAAAAAAATACCAATTTAAAAAATTAAATTTGCAAACTTGTGGCATGTACCCAATCCTTGGACCGGGTACTCCGCTTCCTCTAGATCCAGGTGTACCCCCCAAAACCCATATTTCACCAGTGTTCAACCTTCGACGGCCAACAATACAAGATAACAGCGTTGTTTTTCCACAACCAGATGCTCCAAGAAGACCATAACTCAAATTGAAATATTTTCGTAATCATCATATTGAAATATTGTTATTAAACTCAAATAAATTTAATCAGTATCAACTTACATACAGCCTTTCGCCACTGTCATGTTTAATCCATCCAAAATAACATTAGGATTACTTTTTGGTCCATAAATTTTGTGTGCTCTCCTCACACACACAGCCTGTTGTTTTCTGGAAGCCACAGTAGATTTTTGACTCATCAAAACTTTCCTCCTTCTTTCGGTAGGAGTCACCGTCGATGAAACTGTTGCAATTTCTGGTTCCATTTTTAATAATGTAACTAAAGCTCGGTCTAAAATGAAACCTACAAATGAAAATAATCTCCTATGAATTTAAAATAATATATTCATTATTTAGACATTATTTTGAATAATATGTTTACTACTTTTAATGAGTTTTTTTTTATATATATATTATCGTATAATCATATATATTATAATTTTCTACCATTGCTAACAATATAATGACAAAAGAAAATTGCAATGTTGCATGAAATAAAATATTATACAATTGCAGTACACGAATATCATCTTTATGATGAAAAATTGCGATAATGAAATAATGACCATATTGTACATAAAATACATATTTATATTTCAATATCTTCAGTTTTTTCATTTTTCATTTATTTTAACGCATAGATGACGCTACAATATAATGAGTTAATTCGATTAAAAATCTTACTGCATTTTAAAATCCTCTTGAAATTTGGAATTTATGACGAGAAATCATATGAAGTCACATGTTTATTGACTTAATGATGATTCACCGTGAGTCAATAAAAGCAATTAGTAAAAATAGTCATTATCAAGGTTTTGACGAACTTTTAAATAAGCAATTTGTACTACATTATTTATCAAGATAGAAATTAAGTTCGATCCGTTTGAGTTCGAATGCAGTCAACGTTCGAAGATGACCTGACCATTATACTTCACGAGTGCGGCGAATGACGCAGAGACCAGCACTCGAGTTAAAAAACTAAATAAGTTAACGGTTTAGATATGTCAAAAGACTGGTTTCTATCACTAAAATTATCAAATGCCACACAATCGATAGATAAATAATAAATTGTCCCAATTATATTTGGTATACAGGTGGACCTCGACTTTCGCACATGATTGGTTCCTGAAAACGTGTGCGAAAGTTAAATGTTCGAAAGTAGAGGGATGTAAAAAAAACACTAAAAATTGGTATTTAAAATTTTTATTTTTCAAAAATTACAATAATATAGTTTATATTGTGCATTATCCGCAAAAAATCTAAAAGAATGATTTTTTCAAAATGTGCGAAATAGCGAATTGTACGAAAGTCGAATATGCGAAAGTTGAGGCCGCCTGTAATATGATTTTTCGTGAATTCAAACCTAAAATACATTGATCATTTCACCCAATCAGTATGAAGAAACAATACCTTAACTTTCTATGATATTTATAGCACAAATTATGACATAGGTATATAATTCAACGTTTAATCAGGAAGTGACAGAAATTCTAAAAAAATTAAATCTACACACCGAACGATGTACATACTTAACCTAACCTTTGAAAATCATCTAAGAAATAAACATCAATCAATGGGAAAACACGCGATACGGCCTCGCGCCCCTAAGGGCACAGCCATTTCGCCTTGCAGCAAGGTGAACGCCATCAGCATCTTGCATAACAGCGTCATCCGAATGGCGCAAATGAAACGCACATACTGGTTTGCCGACGTTGCATCGATTCGATGTTAAACTTGACACACAAAACTGGAACCACGAGACGGTCATGCCCGTCGATCTCGCGGCCCGCAACAAAGAAGCCTCCGGAAGGTGTCCTTTCGACATCGTCAGGTGTTAGTCGACGAAACCGGTTTCCACAGAGGTGTGTTCTCATCTTCCTCGTTCGTTTGGGTTTTATTGTTTGCAGGTTATGTTATACATTCGCGAAGTCGGATAAGGTTATGGTGTCCTTTCGTCGGTTCGCGATGAAAGTTGATGTTTTGTAATCGGCGAAGTCTTGTTTTCGTATAGGTTTTGATTGTTGAAGCAATGAAACGATAATACAGTAAACCCACCTATCATGATAGATTCCACGTTATAGGGAGTTAAGGTTTTTTAATTTTCATTTTTTTTTTTTGATATTTTTACGTGTTAACTGCTTGTTTCAATTGAAATTTTTTTTTAATCTGAATGCATTTGAACGATATAGGGGGGGTTTACTGTATTTTAATACCAAATAGTTTTTTTTTTTTGAATATTGAAATTATATTAAATTTAATATGATTTTGAAATGAATCTATAATTATAGCCCGCGCTTATCAAATAATCATTATCATTCATAACTGCTTTTTTTCGAATTCGATTTTCGTCGACATTCCGAAGAACGGGTCTCAAATATACATTCTAGTCTTGCCGAATTGCAACATCGTTCAATGTTTCAATTTTAGACAATCAACTCGAATCATTTAATTTGTGAATTAAACATGTTACCAAACTCATCAAAGCTTAACACGTTGCAATAGAGAAATTAAACATACGAAATTTCAAAAGCGCTCATATGAAATCAGTGCGTATTATTATAGCAATCGATGGATAAATAAATAAATTCGGCTAAATGTTATCGATTGCGACACGAAATTGACCTCGAACGAATTTTCATTATTAAATTCGAATTATTTCGTTGCGAAATGGCTCGATTTCATAGTAATCATCGGTTATAGTTGATTTATCTGAAACAAAGTGGAAATGTCGCTCGTATGTGAAATAGTCCAATGGCGCTCTGTGGGAAAATGTGAAAACCGATAATTAACATGATTACACTTGGTTGTTTCAGTTGTAAAGTGTCTAATAAGTGTTTTTTTTTAATTGAAAATGAATTATGTAAACGGTTTAGATGTTAATTAGCAATTTGAAAATTTTCATATAAAATAGTTAAAACTTATCAGTGAAAGCTTAATTATTGCGCTTGTTAGATTGCGTGAAATTTAATGATTCTATCTAAATTTAATAATCGTTTAGCGTATTTTTTTTTTTGCTAATGCTTTCAATGTTTAGAAAATTAATTTTCAGGAATGTATTTTTTTAAAATGTATTTTTTTTTTTCAAATGAAATCCATGGGGGACGAGGTTAAACAATTTTAACTTGCGTTTTTCACTCATTTCGTCACGAAACAACGCACCGCTCAGCCGTGAATCATTTGGGAAACATTATAATAGCGTTTTTCAATCTTTTTTTTACCATGTCCATTTATATCGATATATAAACATTTTAGGATATTAAAAATACAAAAAATAAACCGATTATACTTACCAAAAGTGTATAATGCGTGATAATACCTACATGCGAACTTAAATTCTTCTCAGAAAAAGAAAATTTACCGATATATGTCATTTATTAATCAACTATTAATTTAATGACATTATGTATTTATTAAAATTATATTGAATATAAATATGTACATATAAAAAATCGCGAAACTTAGATTAACAATCATTATATTTTTAACGATTCGTTTTTGTAAAGGAAAATGTGTTTAACCTCGAAGTGAGAGAGAACGTGTCCAATACACGTACGGACATTTCAGTGGGTATATATAATTTTTTATTTAAAAAAAAATCGTTTTTTTCAAACGAATTTTCCGCGATGTTCGAAATGAGGTCGAGATTTTGTTCGCGTGCGATCGATCATTATTTTACAACGATCTGATATAAAATAAGGACAATGGATGGATCTTGTCGTTCCACATCGTTGACACATTGTCAATAGACTATGCAAAACAACAATAAATCCATTGTTTAGTTTCGCAATGGAAAAGCGCAAGAAACTGGTCCGTTTCCGAAACTATGTAATCCGATCGGAAAATCGATTATTTTGTGTCGAATTGATATGACATAATAATGTCGAATAATCTTTTAGGTGTTGAAATACTGGTTCAATTAACTTTTTAATAATGCACAACAATGATTCATTGATTGAAAAAATATACTCAGGGACGGATTTGCTTAATATATGTTCATCCAAGCGAATAAATTGTTTTCGATCAGTTTAATCCAATAAAATATATAATTATGCGAACTGCTTTCAAAAACAATGAAAAAATGAATTTAAATGAGTTTTTTTATAAAAAACAACAATATCGTATGATCAAGGACGTCTAAAATACCTTTGCAGTTTTTTGAGTGTATTTTAAAAAGTTCAAGCTACAAAACCTGATTGCTTTTTTGCAACGAAGCTACTTTTTATAATGTCATAAAAAGGATCGTTCCGATCATTCGAATTATAATTGAACAATAAAAAAATTACGAAATCATGAACAAGGTCCGTGTGATTGGTTGATAATAATATTTTTGTATAGAAGACGTGCTTAATGTGCAATTTTAGTTCCGTGTGAACTAATTAAATCTGTTGTTAGAAGAAACAAAACAATTTTATTTTGCGCTTCCGAATATGGAAAATTAGTCATTTAAATACAAAGTGTCAGTACTTGGAAATAACATTTTTTACGAAGATGTGAAAAAGGCAATATAAATATTCCATTGAAAATACGTATATTGAATCGTACAATAAAAAAAATGTATATACATTTCTTTAATATTGAAAAGATTTAATTTTTTTATATGAATATTATAAAAATATCATAAAAAAATAATTGCTATATATGAGAAATAAAGTACTTATATTTTTTTCTATATAATAATTTGAAAATAAAATGGTTCTAAAGTTTTGACAAAAATTTCGAATATTTATAATATTAAAAACAAAAAAATGATTTTGTGAAATCCATTCTACAATGTATTTATATAATATTATTTCATTTTTATTAAATACGTCTAACTCGCAGACAACTCGCCTTGGCCTTGAGTAAAAGAACTCTACAAGAAATTCCGAGCGAAATCGCTTTTTTTCGCACATGAAAAACAATCACATAATACTTTGCACAATATGAAAAACATACATAATTTGCCAATAGGTAACGTGCGTAATTGAAAACAAAAAAAAGTACAATTATCGCGTTCGAGCGGCGGAAAAATTCAAACGGTGAAAGTCAATTTTGAAAACGTTTCCGTCTACGTTCAATAATCGAAATGATCCAGTCATCGAAAATTTTCAGGCGATTCATCATCTGCGATCATGCCAATTTTGCAATTTCTCCCCG
The DNA here is from genome assembly GCA_028571205.2 of Hydropsyche betteni. Taxonomy (NCBI): domain Eukaryota; kingdom Metazoa; phylum Arthropoda; class Insecta; order Trichoptera; family Hydropsychidae; genus Hydropsyche; species Hydropsyche betteni. The sequence goes on along the minus strand of JAOXNN020000066.1, from coordinate 1,071,072 downwards.
CACCTGTTACGAGTATGAATCCGACTTTATATAATTATTATCGATACCGGCTAATTGTAAGATAAAATTACTTTATATATGATACTGCACGGTAAGTCAAGGTCTAGATCTTGGACCGTAATATCGAAGCTGTGGTCTTCGAATGTTCTTAAGTACACTTTTCAAAGCTTTGGTTTTGAGATTAGTGAAATCGTATATTTAAATAGTTGCGGCCTCGCAATTTTGCAACATGAGATGTCGAATTTAGCCATCAGCTTTTGTAAGTTTGGTATATAACTTGTTTCAAAGAATGCCTTGAACCAGTAATCGGCATTTCGAGGTAAACGTCAAATAGAAATTTGTCAAATGTTGATAGGTGAAACTGATTAATATTATATTAAAATTCATTTATCACATAAAACTATGCCATGATCGACTATAAATTGGGCCTAAATTGAAAATACCCTTGTATACATTTATAATATTACCATATTTTGAAAGAAAATCGCCAAAATAACGAAAATTCAGAAAATATTTAATTGAATAAGTCGATGATTAATTTTCAAAAAGGTACTTAATGTGCATATAAATCGATCTTATGAACTTTGGAATGTTATATGACTTGTATGTGACTTCTCATAATAGAATAAATACTTATTTATATTTGAATAAATCCATAAATTTTCCTCGTGTGATTTTTATTTTTCAAAGAAGTGATTGAATATACTTGAGCTTTGTATCTCGAAGATCACTCGAATGGTAATTTCCGTTAAAATATCATTAATTACTTGAGTAAATCACATTTTGATATACTCATAAAAGACAAAAAAATGAGAAAAATATATATTGTAATGTGTCAAAAAATGTTGCTAAGATTTCTATTCAAATAATTTTTTTGGAGTCTGCGTTTGTAGCACATCAAATATATACACAGAAAACAAGTTTTCGTTTTGTATTAATTTTTGAAATTTGCAAAAAACTACGAAATAAGGTAAAACCATGCATGTGATTCGAATTTTCCCCGAACGAATGATCATGATGAAAATTACTCTGAGCACGTACATGCTTTATAAGTACAAATGCTGTAATGAATAATGATTTTTGTGATTTATATAAATATAATACTTTAAGGAATAATGCACGATTTCTTTGTTTTGATGATTGCATTGGAATCTCATGTTTTTCCTTCATTATGATTCGAAATAATTTCAATCTAAATATTGTGTTTATGTCTTCAGTTCTGCAAGTTGAATATTTAAATTTGATGTTATAATAGATATGGTGTCATTAGAATCATTGTCACAGATTCTACTATATTAATCTTAATATAATTTGTATTGGTCAATAAAATGATTTGAATAAAATAAAATAACAATATTAGAACTTAAATCAAAGGTCAAATCAATGATCACCAGGACCTTGTATTTGTAAGAAAATCGATAAAAAGCTAATGAACAATAAATTTTCTAACAATAAAGAAAATATTAATGATTCCACGTTACTTTAATGATAATCTTAAATGCGTATCTTTGGTAAGAGATGTGAAAAATTTGCAAAATGAAGTAAAGAACGAAGGCTCGCTATGACCATTTACAAACGAGGATAATATAATACTAAGGTCAACAATCTCAAAGCCAAGGTTTCAGTAGGTATTTATTTATATTTTTATATTAAATTGTATGCTAAACTGAAAATTGTATTCGCACAATGTGACTTAATGGTTCTAGCGATTAAATTCAATTATAAAAACGTATCATATTTTCATTTTACAGAATGGTCAATTTTATATTATTTCATATGCAAATATAGTAATTTATAAGTTTTAATGAAAAATACTAATTTTAAAGAATAAATTATAATAATAGATGAAACAGATTTTGTATTTTCGAATTATAGATTTTTTCATTGATGATTCACTCAATATTTGTAAAGAATACTAAGGAAAATTATTCAAGGAAAACTATCAATCATTCTGTATGTATATTTTTTGCTTTTTTTTCAGTATTACGTACAATTCTAATAATTATCAAACACAAACAACCTGATTGTAAAAACAACACTTCCGCTCTCTTTTTTACTCTTATTTCTAAATACAAGCGCATATTTTTTAATAAATTATATACATTACGTACAAGTTACGAACGTCGCCTGATCTTTCATACAACCCACATACTTTAGAAAAATGAATTTTCATCGTAACGAATCCGATTTTCTTTTGCACAACTTACATTTTGAAAATGCGAAACCGGTCACGTTGAAAAAAAGCACAAAAACAAAAATAACACGGTTCAGTGGCACATTGTGGCGATAACCTCATTAAAAAAATCCAGTCCTAAAACGAAGAGAAGCCTGAAAATGTTGTAACGCGATGAAGAAACGAAACCAAAAGTTCCGCACGTACTAACGCACGTACTCCACATTGTTAAATATGTAATCGATAATTTTTAAATTTTATTATTTATACACGAATAAAAAAACTTTTCGTAAAAGAAAAACACCAAAAATAACATCATTTTTACACCATAATTTCAAATACGAGGTCGTTTTAGAAAAATTTCAAAACAACACACACACATGTATATTTATATATATAAGAAGACAGGATTTTGACGTTTCCAAATGTCAAATTACCTCGAAGGCTTCGGTGCGGCCTCGCACCCACCAGTCGGAAAGCGCCCGCGAAGTTTGAGAAGCGCTCGACGCGTGCGAACTCGACGAAAGGTTCTCAAAGACTGACGATGACCAGGTGATGGCTGTGGACGGACACTTGGGTTGACCTGCGGCTCTCAAACGGTTCGGAGATGTTTGGGGGTGTCGGTTTTTACGTGGACTTGAGGTCGATGAATGTTTGAAGATATCTTTTCGAAAAATGTTAAAGGTGCTATAAATTTATGAAATTAAATTTATGAATTTTGTCGAAAATAAAAATAATTAATATGTCGTATCTTTTCGGAAATACTGAAATATCGGTTGACTGTGTATGGATACGTCCGTCTTATAGGTTGTGTCACTTGTGGCTCAACTTCAGTTGAAAAAGCCTGTGTTTGATAATGATAAATCGTTGATGTTTTTTTTAAACTATTATATCAACAATTGGATACATGATCATGTAATTCGAATCATTGTGTGTTATAAAATGTGTTTTTTGCAAGTAATAATATTGAATGTCATAGGAAATAGTGGTAAAATGTTCCATTCACTATATCATTATTGAACGCTTTATATATTACCGTGAAATTTTGTTTCATTGCTAAAACTGCATGCAACGTTTTTTTTTTAATATAAAATGAATAATTTTTATAGAAAACTTATATGATTTTTGAGGAAAATTTCAACGAATCTCGTGTAGACTTTGACTAAGTCAATAATACAATTTATAATACTTCCATTATAAAAAAAGACTTGAAATTATTTAAAATTTAAAATCTCAATGTGAATTAATTGTACAGTACACTCTCAATTAACACAGTCAATATTTGAAATTTTCTAACCGTTCCCCTTCTAACTCGATCGATTTTTATCGAAAATTCATATTACCAAATAACGATTGTGTTTCACAAAACCATAAAAGATGTAACAACAAACTTCATCATTGATAATTTTTATATAATCTGAATTGCTCGCGTTTTCATACGATGACCATCAGTGGGTGAATATTTCACCATTTTTCCAATATGCACACGCCACATCATGGCCACAATGGCGTAATAATTACTTCAATTATGATCCAACAAAAAAATAATATACTGCTTCGTATATAATACATGCAAATTGACTAAAATATGTATCGATTGATATGAAGAAATACTTAAATTTTAAAAATAGAATAAATCTATTCTGATGAATTCGATATTAGAGAATATCAAATTCGATATGTATGATACGAGTTTTTATTTTATGAAAAATGTTTAATATTCATGCATTCTCATAAAACTGCTCATAATTTTTTTCAGCATACAAAAAAACGTGTATTTTACAATATTCGTAATGAGTATCGTATATTATACAATTACAAAATGGTCGTAAATCGATTAGAATAGATAAGAGTTACTGATTTTTCACTGTGCTAATGGAGCATTTGTTCGAAAAATGAATAATGCGGATAGGAAAATTACCAATCAATGACGTAGAAGTTTTTCGTAAAATCAGCAATTACGTTTTTCCCGTCAGGATTGTGGTAATGTTATTTCAATATTCTATTTGCACATCCTATATAGTAAGATCAAAAAGTGAGTCAATAGTTGCGTTGAAAAAAAGTTGTTCGTGTTTGAATAAATAGTTTCTTGTCGGTTATTCCAATAGCGAGTTGACTAAAAACATATATTATCGATCATTCTGTTGTAATTCAATGAGTTATAGAAAAATAATCAATATTGTTGCAAAAAATTAGCATCAATATGATAAATTATTGAATAAGACATCTAATGATTTTTATTAAAACATTTATACACCGCAACGATTCCTTATAAAATGATAATGTTGATATTATGAAGTCTGTTTTTATTATCAAAAGATGGCGTCATATTTATTTATCAAAAATTTATATCGATATATCGTACTAAAAAGATTAATATCATATACGTCATTCCCATTACATAATTTATGACATAACCACGTAATGAAATATTTTATCACTAAAACGATTGTCGGTTATCTAAAAATATTATTGTAGGTCAATTCGCTCGATTACCAATTGACGATTTTTCACATATGAAAAATTCCCGATGGGGAAACCTTACATAAAAATCTGCACTTGACTATAAAAAAGTTACTCAAGTTCTTAAAATTATGTACATTTAAATGAAACTCTTAATAATCACCGTAATCAATTTACTGATCGCTTGCACAACGAGCGAAGTTTCAGGTAGCATATGTAACCCAGATCATTCAGTACCAATATTGATAAACTTTCAATTTTTTTCGAAACACAACCTTAATCAAGTGGATTATACTCATGCGCAATTGGAAAGAAAGGTATATGAGTATTCAATAAACTAAATACCTATAAGGATAATGAAAAATATTATCTATTTGTTTATCAATTACTATATCGATTTACTTTAGAAATTCTTTAAAGTGTTTGTTTGAGATGTCGCAAAATAAACAGAAAACACACGTTTATCTTACGTGTGTTCGAATCTTCTTAATATTATATTATACTATTTATTCGCGAGAATATTATTATAACGTCAATATACAATCATAAACGTCTTTGTCTCATCTCATGGAAAGATAGAACAAATTGATTTTAAACGATCGGCAATGTCAAAATATTTGTCGAGATATCGCAAGTTCGTACTTGCGATACGAAAGCTTAGCGGAAAATTTTCCTAACATTTGGAGGAAATTCTACATTTACACTAATTGATGGCGGACACAAACTTCATGCAAATACGGTAATTGTGTTATAATATATTGATGTTTTCATTCAGTATTTCTTAATTATTGAGAGAAATCCGTATTTTTAAAGTCATTACTTCTCATTAATCAATGACACATTTATAATATTGTGACTATACTGTTACATTTTGTTATTATATTATATATTAGACATTGATACGATATCAATAATGAATCGTTAAACGGAAATCATTTATAATGAACTTCAAATCGCTTAAAATAATACATGTTATATTATTATTTCTTATACAATTATTCTTAATGCAAATTTGTTCATTTTATATGTAAATTTTTTATAAATTATGATGTGCGAATTTTTGGTTTCAACAAAATAAATTGAAATAATATACTTTTTCACTTTTATTCGTAAAAATATGTTCAATGATTAAAAAAAATAAATAATCATAAGTTTGAAAAAAATATTATATCTTAACCAAATAATTGACAGTGAGTAACAAAATGTCGCATCCTTTCCAGAAACTCAAAAGGAAAATAAACAAAAAATCAATATTTTGACACAAGTTTAAATTTAAACTTCTTATAAACACAACCACATCAAAAAAAAACCCGAAAAAAATTATATAACACGACCACATCCAAAGCGCGAAAACGGAACGCACTGCACGCCACGAAATTCACTTTTGACCGAAAAGTGGCGCACGCCATCACCTCTTTGCCAAGCACCGGCTTCACGGCCCGAGCTGAGTTGTGAGTTGAGTTGAGTTGAGTTGAGTTGAGTTGCACACCACCGGCCAGTACTCAGCCGATTTCCGTGCGGCGAGCACGCTTTCGCTCGGGTTGTTTGTTGCTTCACTAGTGTTTGACCATTCTGTTTTTCGCGTGAGAGGTGTGTGTGATATTATATATTTCGATATTGGTTTTGTGATGGTTGTTTTTCTTTTTTCAGATGTTGTAGGTTCATTTGTATATGTAGGTTTTTTGTGTGAAACGATTTCGCTGAAATTTTTTTGATTCGATCGTTTGCATGGGAAATTTTCGTATTATGTTTGGTGTGTTCAATATTTGAATTTAAGTGGAGCAATCAAGCTAATTTTTAAGTTTGAATACAAATTTGAATGTATTGTGGTCGAAATTGTTTTGATTTTAATAGTTTCAATGTTTTTCGCGTATATTCAGAATCAATATTTGAGTTTCCGCACCTTTGAAAGTTGTTTTTTTTTTTCTTCTTGTGCATATTTGAATGATCGTTCAGTACTTTTAAAATTTTATATTCAAAAAGAGTATTTTCAATTAATTTTTAATCAATAAATCAAAATCAATAATCGTATTACAAAATTATAATTCTAATTTCTTGTACATTTCGAAGTGATAAAATTAATTTCGAATGACTTAAAAGCAAAAATAGCCGCATAAACTTATTATAATATTCTTATGGACATTCATATAAATATGTTCAAAGCCCTATGTTTTCCTTGAAAATTCTATAAAAATGTCAAGTTTCGGTAATACTCGACCATCTGTACGAATTCCCATAAAATTTATATCTCATTATTTGCGTCTGAAATACTCGTTATTATGCAAATAAGCTATAAATAAAAAAAATGTATATTCAAAGTCAAAAAAATTACTACATACCTCAAAAGTACCTAAATTATCCTTATACGATTTCTACGCCAGTTTTCTCAAGAAAAATTCACACCGACCGGTTTTTTATCGGAAAATTTGCGAAATCCCTCGAACAAGCAGACCATTCAAAACCATCGGAAACTTATACGCATATACGACTCGTACGAAAAATCGAGAATATTGTGACATAATTCTCGACGCGAACTTACTTACGGAAGTGTCTCGAGAAACTCGATTGAGAAATACGCTCTATGCGCTTGTTTGCTCTCGTATTTTGTCTTATTTCATTTTTTACATAGTTTTGTTGGCTCAATTTTCAAGCAGGCCCATTTCAAGGCACCTACAGCTCGGAAAAAATTTGAACATATAAATATATGCCGAATTTCCCGCCAAAATCCGCGTTTCACTTTTGCGACCGCCTTGCGAAATTCACTCCGAATCATGTCATAATAATTGGCGAATGTTATTAGAACTATTGGTGAACGACATTGAGGCTACTCTATTCAGATTGGATAGTGGTCCATTGTTGATGTTTTTTTGTGATATTGAAGTTCTTGGGAAAAAATTGTCGTATCATTGGTGAGTTGTGCGAAATCGGCGATTAGCAATTTCAGAATTTCTAGAACATTGTTGAATAACTAGAATGAAGTTATGCGAAATTGCCTAATCGCGGTAAAAAGGAACACACCGCGAAAGTTAATTTCAGTTTTACAATAAATTTCTCATTATGTATTCGCGAACATAATATTCACATGGAATCGCTTTCATTGAAGCGCTATTGATTTGCATAAATTAAAATAATAATTTCGTGAGTATGTTTTATAATATCGGATGATATTCGCGCAATTCCCGGAAAATGTTCAGCACATTTAAATTAGGTCAGGTGAACTTGAAATTTGCAAAGCACAAAGCGCAATTTCAACTATGACTATTTATCTAATTGATACTAGTTGACCAATAAGTCATCTAGGACAAATCTGTGCCGCAAATATTAAATTACTTTGCAAATATTAGGTATATTATTGCGCAAATGAAAAATCCCACATTTTACATTGATACAATCTGTTAGTATGAATAATATTTGCAAACAATGACCGACTTATTTCAGAACGATTTTCATGACTCAAAGTCAATTAGTCATTATTTTGTCGTTAATATACGAAAATTTCTGCAGCCGAAAAACGGGTAATGCTAATTAAAATGAAGTAATCGACAATAACACTCGTTATCTTTTCATCTTGTAATTTGTATCACGCGCTATTTCGATATGTAAGTTAACTCAAATGTAAATCGATTTTTATTATTTTTTTTAAGTAATATCGATATTTTATGTCGATTTTCATTTTACCGTTTTAACGGTGATATATTTTACTCATTATTGTAGTTCCATTAATAACTCTTTTCTTATGAAAAAATTTCGTCAAAAGTCATTTGCGGAAGTCAAAAAAGAAGCGCAATTGTCATCGTTATTGAAATTCTTTCAATAGCATTCTTCTGCGGTTTTCGTAACAGTTCCATCAAACAGTCTCAACAATAGACGTCTACGGTTATGCTTTATAATACATAAACAAATAATAGTGTATTTGTGTAATGTAATCATAGTGTGCGTTGCGATATCACGGCAAAATCAACCGGACATGACCGTTTCAAAATTATCATTTGTGAAAATTCCTGACGACACACGATTTCGTTCGAAGCTTTTTTCGCATATGCCAAATCGTTTGTTAATGTTGTTTTGAATTAAGGTTTGAGCATATGCCTGAAAATCGGTTATGTAACATGAAATATTGACATGTTTGTACGTAAATCGTCGTCAGTTCATTTAGAGATTAACTAGTCGGCTCGTTGCAGTAAATTCAAATATTCATCGTATAATAATTTTTAATAAAAGTTCTTTGTTAAAAAAAAGTATGTTATGTTATCTTTTTAAGTCATAGCAACAAAATAAAACTGGATATAATAAAATTTATAAATGCGCAAATTGCCTATTGCTAACGAAAACTTTCATGAAACGTTTCAAAAAACAAAATTTTCACATTTCATTCGTATGAATTAATTTTTAATATTCGTGACGAAACAGAACTTATTTCCGCAAAAAAGCAATTTTGTGCATTTAATTTTACGACACATCAAATTGTCCTAATCACTGAAATTATATTATACATTCAAATGATAATTACGTAGCCTTGAATTTATTCGTTTAATTCCGACAAAAAAAATTACAAGTTTTCTCTATCGAATAAGAATTTTATAAAACATAAGCTTTAATTTTGTTAATACCACATTTTCCGAAATTTATATTCAAATGAAGTGAACAGTCATGTTTTATGGATTTTTACAATTCACATGTCAGTACAAAAAAAATATTTTTTCGAATAACCTTCGTCGAATGTGCCACAATATTAGAATTATTCACCTCTAAATAAACTATTATGTGATAGCGATTAACCTTATTTTATGTATGTACATACTGAATAAAATGTTATCTCCATGTTTTTAAATGGTTTACTTTTTTGCGATGGAGTTCTATGATTTATGATTATTATACTTCGTAAATCTATATTAATTGGATTTTATTTTTATGTAAATAGTATTGATTAATTGATGTTTTTTTCGAATATTTTTTAATCTATATAAATATTTTAAAGTGCGTTCGTTTTATATATCGTTTTCATTTTTTATCGATCATTTGCGTGCAGATCAGTGATTAAATTAAAATTATTAAAACTCAAAGCGATACTAGTACCAGTTCACGTATAATGAGGGAAAATTTTCGCATTTCATAATTGAGAATTGTTTACTTTCATGATTCCACGTTTTCCGTATGTTTACACGAATTGCGCAACATTTAAAACTTCAGACGAAGCTTTCCACTTTCATCGGAAAACTCCACGGCGAACCTTGAACGAGGCCGAATTCGGCCGACCCAAAACCGAAAATCCCAACCGAAGCATTGTTTTGAATCCTTCGACGCCATAAAGGAACAGCAAAACGCAGCACGGGAAAGAATCCGATTTCTGGCGCCGAATTAGGAGAAACGCTTTCACGTACGCGCATATAATACGATAATTGCAGGCGGCACAATGGACAATTGGACATGTCATTAGCCGGTCACAATGCAGCAATAAAACTGAACGGTCGTCTAATTGCCCATTGCGGGGTTTAACATTGACTTTGACGACAATGATCGTTCTCAAATGTCGTCTCAAAGGCTGCGTTCGCACAAGGGCGACCTTCCAAGGGGCGAATTCGAACGAGTCTTTGGAGTTTTTGTGTTGTTCGATGGAAAAACGTCATATTATGAAAGATCGATGTACGTGTTTGTTTCATATTTTTAATGAGATTGTGAATTTAAATGGGTGTTTTGCGTCTGAACGGAATTATTGTTGGGTATTTTCAAGAATATCCTGTAAATTTGCATATGAGCGTGAAAATTGTTCGATTACGATTATCACACGGTGTAATATTCAGTTTTTTCAAGGCCTTAACCACGGTTTGATGTATTAGAAATTATAATCGAAAATTTTCCTGTGGTTTTTTTCATGACCTTGCTGAAGTTTTTATTTAACTGGTTTCAATAGAAGGGCGTAAATGTTGTAATAGTCACAAATTTATTAAAGCAATATGATAATTGAAATTACACAATAAAATTATTCAACTGTGTATAGAAACGGTCCAATAATTTTTATATGATCATAAATATTTTTCAAATAATGACTTTTATTATTAAAAAAAATCGTAGCCATTAATTTGATAAATTTAATTATTTATATTTTTTTGATAATAATGAGTAATATTTGACGCAAAGCATTATTTCAACACAAAAATCGTATTTGAAAAATTATTAAATTATTTAAAGATCTTAAAATTTATAAATTGAGAATAGAATATCTGTATAACATTAAATTATTAACACATTAATTTTCACTGATCATCAAAATTAAGCAGTAGATGATGCGGTCAAAAATAACTACTATCCTGACATTTTTTCAATACCCTAGTCACCAAAAAGGTTACTCTTCAATTACACACAACTACGACGGTTATAATAGATAAAAAAATATTATAACACACAGTATTGTTCGTTAAGCCGGCATTTCCCAATCTTTTCTAGTTGCATAATAAATAGGCTCTCGGTTCCGAAGACGAGTCTGATGATGACTTCCGATTTCGCCAACGTCTCGAGACCCGCTTGCGAATTTTATCGATACATGAATTACATAATGATTATAAATCTCTGAGCGAGTGTCTTTCGCCGGCTCTCTTGTGAACGAGTATAAAAAGTTCGATGGTTATACGAATCTTCATAACAAAATGTTACGTGTTTCTTTCTTTGGAAATGGGGTTCGCAAGAAGGCGGTTTTGAAATTGTTTTTGTACGCCTTTTGATAAATGACTTTTTTGTGTCGATGTTCATTATGATAATGAAATTGACGACATCGGGCTTGGACGTGTAATTGGCGATTTTATGATTTATTTGAAATGTGTATTGTAACTTGTTTTGTTCATTCATAAGGACACGTACTGTTAATCTCCGGTTAATGAAAATGATTTTTTCGCGTATTAGAAAATTTGCATATTCAATGCTTTAAAAAAATTAATTTTCTTTAAGTACTTAAATAAATTACTTAAAACATAAACATTGAACTATTAAAAAATATATTTTTGCAATGCAAATTTTTACCGAAGAAAAAAAATACGAAGTGAATTGGAATCGATGTTAACGTCATTGTGAATGTAATTAATATGAAACCAAAGTTCGGATAAATATGTTTTTACGATACCAAACTTATATTTTTCAGAATATAAATGGCGAAATAATCGTTATAGTGCATCCGTCGAAGAAGAACGCTTTTCTTCGTTTACTACTCTAGACATACTGTGATGACCGAATTGTGATTTGTTTTGATTGGGAAAATAAAAGAAAATCGATCATGGCATCAGTTCAAGAACCTGCGGTAGTCGTCAGGAGTGCCTACAAGTTCTATGGAAGCAAAAAGGACAAGAGGATTGTTCTGAACCACCTGAACATGACCGTAGATAGAGGATCCATGTAAGTTTAATATTTTCTCGACATCCAATTAAATTTGAAAACATATTTTTCATTATGAGAAAAATAACATCACGAAAAGCTTATTTAATACGTAGAAAACAAAGGCAAACAACCATGGCACCATTTCGCTTTTCTACTTTTTAGTAACAAATACAATTCAAATGTTTTGAGTCATTTTATGTTAATTGTCGTCTGATTAATCTGGCCCTGAAGATGTTGCAAAGTGAATAAGAAGCAATTATAACCGTGATTGACAGGCAACAATCTGTGTCAATTTCCGTATCGATATCGTGTCAATTGTTACGAAAGAATTACAGTGTTGTCAAATCAGTTTTAATGGTCACATTGTTTGAAATGTATTTGAGAATACGATCCATGAATGCAATATCGAATCCATTGCGGTAGAAAAGTTTCATTTTTTTTCGAGTTAAATATAATCGTATTATAATATATACGCGTTAAGTAATCGGCACTTACGTTTTCAATATAAAAAATATACATGAAATATTTAAGACTTTTTTATTGGCTTTTGAACCATTTAAGTGAAAAAATACCGAATTGTAATCGAAAACACAACACATCGGAAAATTTTCCTGTCAAAAACCCGGTTTACCAAATGTGGGTCGGGGACGTTACTTTCGATTCACTCCTTGCAAATCTGCTTCTTTCGGTGGACACGCCTACGCCAGCTGGTCCTACGTTGATATTTAAAACATTCGAAAAAAATCGAAAACAAATATTACACAACGAAATCCAAGTCTTCATTGCGATCAGTTACAAAGTTACATCTCGATAAATTAATTCCGACCGGTCAGATACGGCCTTTGTACACAAATCTCGAGCCATTGAATCAAAGATAACTTTCATATTCCGCTCACACGAAAATTCAATGACCCTTTTGCAAAAGATCCAAGGCTACATTTCCGTTAAGTTCATAACGAAAATTTCCGGATATTGTCACATACAAGTTTTCCGGCCTACATAATAGTCAGTTTCCTATTTTTTCGAGCACAATGACGGATTCGTGTCGCTTTTCGGCTCACTCGTAATATTTATATTCGCGATGTCGATTTTCTCATCTCGAAATGCCAATTGCGTAACCATTTTTCATGAGTGCGCTTTCTACTTTTACACTGACGATCGACAATGAACGCGGTAATTGTTGTGTATGCCTTTTTCTTGTCGATATTCATTTCGGCGCAATGTGTGTCACATGTATTTATAATATTATGTCACGGATTCCGATGAATACGTAATTTCGTGTATTACATTCCGTGCGAAGTAGATTTTTTTCAATTTTGTGAAAGGTCCGTAAGGTTTCAACGGATGAAAAAATGTATAAAGTTGTTAGATTTCGACAGATTTTTGTGTGCAGAAGGTCGTGTTTGTGACGAGATCGGTTGCATCTTCGTATTCGAAAATGAACTTGACACGTGTCCGAAATCTTAATCGTGTGCCTGTTTAGAATTTGAATATATAATGGATTCTGTGAAATTGTATTTTACGTTTGTTAACAGTGAATCAAATTACGAAACGCACAAAACAAATTGCGTGTTTGTTCGAAAACTCGTATTGGTAATTTCATAAAATATTCATCTTGATATATATTTTTTAAGCCATAAAGATAGCCTGCGTCCGGTGACCTCGTTCTAGGTAATCACTTTTCAGTGATTTTTTTTTTTTAATAAATAACTGAAAATAATAACTGAAGTGATTCACCGTCGTCTTCTTAAGAGAGAGGATAGATCATAATTATTATCAACCTATAAAACATCCTCTACATAACAAGATCTTTTCAAGAAAGGTCGGCATTACCTTATCGCGTGAGCCCACTTCATATTGGTAAAGGACAGGGAAACAAAGAGCTAACTCTATCCCTTGTTAAGTGGAAAGGGTTTACGATTACAAATCAAAACATTCTAATTCTTTACGTTAATGGATGGCGCTTGTTTTTAGCTCCCAGATCGGGTTTTCCGCTCAGAAGAAAATTAAAAAACGTAATAAACAAAAAAACCCTGACGGTCAAATAAGCAATAGTCTTGATTCTTAGACGAAATTGTTTTATTTTTTTAAACCAAGTTTTGAATATCGAAATTTGTTTTGAATTCCATTTTATCAGCTCATTAATTTAAATAAAGTTATAATACTGAACAAGCAATGCAAAGAATTATAAAAAAGCAGACAACGATAAGACAAAAGAAAAGAGAGCGTATATATTGTAATTGCAGCGCGGTAATATGATCGCGGCAACTACCCAACATGAACTTCTTGTAAAATATTATTAGCATATAATTTATGAGTCATTTCAGTGACGTAAGTTAATTTTAAAAATAAATTTAATTAATTCTTGTCACAAATTCGAATCTTTGTCGTACTTCTACAAATTAATTATTGAAAACTTATTTCGAAAATGAATATTATTTTTTTAGCACACACTCAAAATGCAATTTCGGTTTCACAATAGTATATTAGTTTTAATTACCGTTATTTAGTATTTTACTTTTAGTTTCCTTATTTAAAGCCAATGTATTTATTAGATATGGATTGCTCGGATCTTCGGGATGCGGAAAAACAACACTTTTATCCTGTTTAGTTGGAAGAAGGGATTTGATGTCGGGAACCATCGAAGTTCTTTCTGGTACAGATCCCAGAGACGTTCCAAGATGTATAGGATACATGCCGCAAGTAACTATCGAAAAAATAATTAAGTGTTATTCAAAAAAAATCTATATTTAATATCAATAAATTTATAGGATGTGGCTCTTATCGGCGAATTCTCAGTGAAAGATGCCGTCTATTTCTTCGGAAGAATATACGGATTATCTGAATCTAAACTTGAAGAAAGATTTTCTGCTTTGAGTAAACTTTTAGATTTGCCCGACGAGACTAGATATATTAAAAACTGTAGTGGTGGGCAACAAAGAAGAGTGTCTTTTGCAGCAGCTTTGGTACACGAACCAGAACTACTTATATTGGACGAACCTACAGTCGGGCTAGACCCAGTGTTGAGAGCCAAGTAAACTATTATTAAATTAAAATTAAAAAAAATCAAAACAATATCCTTAAATTACAAAACGATAATATTTTCAGCATCTGGGAACACTTAATAGGGTTGGCAACGAAATCCAACGTAGCAGTCATCATAACAACACATTACATCGAAGAAGCCAGACAAGCTCAAAAAGTAAGCATCAATATCAATCATATTTCAAATACCATTAAATAATATAATAATAAAATTCAGATCGGTCTAATGAGAGGCGGAAAACTCCTCGCCGAAGCGTCCCCAGAAGTAGTAATGCGACGATACGGATGCGAAACTTTAGAAGAAGCATTCCTCCTATTGTCGATCAAGCAGTCGAAAACAGACGGAGGCACCGAAGAACCAGTCATCGTCGAATCCACCGGTAAGTCCACCAGGATATACATACATAAATTTCATACGCTTTTTTTGGAGGTCGAGTTACGGCACCCGGTTGCGCAATTTGCCCTTTGTAGGGCGAATGAGGTAACCGTTGGCCATTCGAAGAAAGTGAGAGTGGACCATGTGTACCAGAAGTGGAGGAGGAGGAGGCTGTGGAAGCTCTTTGCGGAACTGGTTTCCTCTGGCCTCCTCTCGGTTACGTCGGAGCTGGCTGTCGGTGGTCATGCTGCTCCAATTACTTCTGGCCACCTCCAGTACTCTTGGGTATCTGTGGAGTACCGAAATTGTTTGATTTATGCGGAAGTTTGGGTGTGGATATTTTCCATATGTTGTGATCAGTGGGATCGCTTTAAAAAAAGTTAGAAGTTGTCGTGTGTGAAAGTGTGCAAGTTGTTCTGTACTATTTGTGAAGATTTATTGGGTCAGACGTAAATGTGTATAATGCGGAAGTTTAATTGAAATTTCGGTTTCGAGGTTTTTTTGTGTATCAATGCTAGAATTTTATTTAATCGTATGCAAAGGTGGGTACATAAGCTTCACTTTTTTTATCGACGTGCCGTTTCGTTTTTTGTATGGATTTAAAAGTAATGTTTTCCGTTGTTTAGTCATATTTATTTTTTTCAATGCAATATTAAAATATCCTGAAAATATCATTTGATTAAAATAAATTGCTTCAATTGGGTGTTGTGTATAGTGAACTTTGTTTTGCGAATAAATAAAATTATATAAAATCAATTTAAAAAAGGCTATAAATGTTAAATTTCCTATTAAAATTAAAATAAAACAGCAATTTGGCAAAATAATTAAAAAAAAATACAACTATTAAAGTAAATTTAATTTAATGATATTTATACATTTTTCCATAAATACTAAAAATATTTATGTATGACTGAACAACGGAGTTATAAAAACAATTCAATTAAAAAATATTTGATAATATACCCATATAAAAAATTTCCAATTTCAATGACGAATAAATTACTCGAAAAAATAATGAATAAACCTTCACCAACTCATTCGACGTCGATTTTCCCAACCAGATTCACATAAATAACAAACCTCTAATCCATCATGCAGAACCATTCGGAAAACGATTTTCCATTTTCCACGCGTTCGAGAGCCGATTGAGAAATCGCAACATTAAACAGGCGCTGCATAATTGAAGCATGTCGAAACTCGTGTAGTTATCCTTGGCAGTTAAGTTAAAAATGGTAAAAAATGTCATCAAGATCTGACCAGTTAACGGGGTTGAATAGCTTAATAGTTAGAGTGATTTTCGCGCAACTAGACATGTAATTGCGGATCGAATGTCGAAATTGCGATAGTTAACTGCGTAAATGCGCAACAACGATTACCGCAGTCCGATAGTTATTTTCGTGGTTAATTTCTGTTTTATCAATACGCAATGGTTTTTTATTATATTGTCTGGGTATTGTAATTGGGTTCGATGTGAATTCGGTGTATTTTGAGAAACTGGTCCACCTTGGTACGTCGTGAAACTGTTTTGCATCGGTTGTGTGTTCATTTACTTTTGATTGGTATTGCATGTTGTCTAAATGATTCATTCATTATCTAATGAAATTGTTTTTTATTTTGGTTTGATGAAATTAAGTATTGATATAATAAACGATAAGATAAATTAATCATTATTTCACAATGAGATTTTAAAAATAATTAAGATTTCGATGTCAGTTCTATTGTAATTTACGTATTTAATAACCTATAATATATAAAATGTATTGTTTACTAAAACGACAAGTAGTTTAATTAATAAATGGGTGTAATCGCGTACTGTTGTTTTAAAAATATTCGATAAACTGCTTAATTGAAAAAATAGATTTCAAATGAAATCATTATTGCATGATATTTATCCTGCAGTAATGATAAAAATCAAATACATATAACATTAAAAAAAATTATTAACGATGATTTCATTTCTCAATAAAAATTCAACCTCACGCTGTCTATTATACTTCATTAACCCGAAACGAAAAATTTAATAACACACAAAATCATTACAAGACTAATTATTTCACACAAAACCAACACAGATGCATAAAATTTCTATGCACAAATTCAAGTTCAAGATTTCAAAAGTTCAAGGGAGCCCCGTTCGGCCGCGCAGAATTTTGCAACGCGATTTGCCAACTCCGAAGCGGTCCATGATCGATTATAACCGTATTTTTTATTGACCACTCGGTTATTTGTATATTTTTTTTCCATTGCAAGTCTATGATGCAATGTCAACCGCAGAAAAATTTAATTTAGAAAGCTGCTCGTCGAGAATTTCGCGCGGACAACTTTTGGTGGTGGGAAATAAATTAAAAACGCGCGAAAATATCGCATATCGGATCGATGATTTTCACAATTTGGGTCATCCGCATTGCAAGTAATGACCGAATGCGATTTTTGATGCTGATGCGACAGCTTGGACGTGATGCAAATGCAATTGCGGAATTTTCGCATGTCACGAAACTTAGACGCAAATCGATCCTTGGTACGTTCTATTATGGTGCGCGTGCAAAATGGTTTTGTTATGATGCTATTTGCGATTTTTTTTATAGTGGTTTTGATTTGAAGCTAGGGTTGTATTAAAAGGTTTTCACTAGTTTTTTTCGATGAATTTTTTGAAAATTTAAATAATGTGCGTGAAAGGCGTGAGCTTTGTACGCTTATTATTATAATTCTATAAACAAATAAAATTTGATGGATATTGGAATGATAATGGATTGAAGATGTAACAAAAAATGTATGAATGGACATGTGAAGAGTCGTCAAATGACATTGGAAAAACGGGTGAATCGTTGACAATTTGCTCAAAATCGGAAGTGATATAAAAGGATTGAAAATATTGTCATCTAACAATGGATTTAGAATATTTGTACATGATGAAATATTCATACATATTTTTTTATTTTCCATTACCACATATATGAAAATCATAATTTAAAAACTTATGAGTAAGACCAAATTTTCAAATATGTACATCGATTTTTTTTTAATTTAAATATTTCTCAAGTAAAATGTTTGCGTCATCCAAAATATACTTTTTTACCAACCGATATCAAAGTTTATTATTTTTTTATACAATCGTTAAATTAAAACGATGAATTACGAAAACATACTAAATTTAACAGCACAACAGCGAAACCGAAATGCAACGTTCCTTTTACAGTTCGTCCGAACATAATTTACGTGATTTCGACAATTCGACGATGAAATCGAAAATTCGCGTAAAAAGACCTCTTTATTTTTAACGCAGTCCATATTAGCGTTCTGTTATCGACTTTTGCGATCATCTAGTATTTTTTGCACAACCGACGGCCACTCTTTTTAGCATAAGCAATAATATTGATAGGCTTCGCAATTCAAGTCACTAAGCGTTCCGATGACGGCCAACTAGTAAAAGTACAAAAAAGGCACAAATCGACACAACTTCAATGGCAGTAATGAAAACAAAATAATATAAAAAATGTCCGTGGAAAATCGAAATGACGTTGACAATAGTTAGGACACTTGTAGTTTACTTTTTGATACGGGAAAACAATGAAAATCTAATCGAAATTGAGCGACGATGAAAGTTTTTTATTGAATAATTTCCTTTCTAATATAAATTTGAAAGATTTTCGGTTTTTTTCTAAATATTTTAAAAGGCTGTAAGTATTTAAATGTAATAAATAACTGAAGCATTTATTATTGGTAAAATGTGATGCGGTAATATTTTAAGTAAAAGCTCGATAATGAAATGTACCAACGAATTTCTTATGACATCTGATTTATTTAACGTCAAGTTAACAATATATCATTGGTGTACTTTACATGTCGGCGGAGTCGTACGGGAAAAAATTCTTCAAAGAAAGAGCGATCGTTAAGAAATATTCTTTCGAAATAAACGGCAAATCAAAAGGTACGTAAACTCTTGCGCCGTTTACCCTTTTGAATTTCGAAAAGTGTCGTCGATATTTTTAAAACTCACGACATATTTTTGCGCAATCCGACCCGTATTAAAAAATCGTGAATTCTCCCAAGATATTTCAATGCTACAACTCATACGCTTCATAAAATAACTATCGCGATTTTAACGATCAACAATTCATATCAATACCAATCAAAACTAAATATATTAATTTCAATTACATATTATACATTCCATGGAAGATCGAATCGAAAAGCATAACGTATCACATTGAAAAACCACACGGTACATTACACCCGACAAACGAGCCACTGTTGAAACTCGAGACCACATATTTGTCTCCGTAGGTACAGCAAATAGTAAACGTATTGACCGTTGGTAATCGAATGAAGTGCAGCATCCTTGAACCAGGTGCATTGGCCGCTTGTTTAGGTGCACCTCAGATGCAATAAAACCGGTAAAACTAGCCCTTTTTAGATTTCCAGCGTTTTATAACTTGAGTGGTACTCGTCGAGGATCTTCTAGTTGGATTTTTAGTGTGTTGAATGTTCGTGTTGCTTTTTTGGTCCTTTTGAATGCTTGGTTAGTCGAGGTTGAGATGTTATTGTACTATGAAAAAGTTTTTCGATTGTATATATTCTGTTTTTAGTCTCATTTACATATTATCATAAAAATAAAAAAAATATATGGACGTGTAAGTTGGTGAGAGCTTTTTATTTAAATATTTTTAGCAGTGAAATAGTCGATAATTGGCCTTTTATTGTCCCTAATTTTTTTTATTAAATAATTGAAAATTTATTGTTTGGTTTTGTTTCAGATGAAGTAGTTATAGATAAAAGTAATGAAAGCGTTACGAATCATTATGATTCAAGCGATGATTTTTCCAAAATCCATTCTAGTAGTAAAGACGTAAGAATTTTTTATTCAATGATACAATATTTAATAACTTTAATTACGTATTTATTTGTATACATTTTCAACAGGTTTTAACTAATGAAATAACACCTATAAAGAAAAAAATCAATTATGGTGAATTAAGAAGAAAGAAAATAAAAGCTCTGTTATTTAAAAATATGCAACAATTCGGTAGACATCCTGGGTAATTCGACGAACAAATTTTTTACTATTTATAAATTTCATTCAATATAAAACATATAATATTAACATACTTAAATTTCCAGTGGTTTTATATTCTCTATGATATTTCCACTTATTCAATTGCTATCGTTCTTCATCGCTGTCGGCCATGAGCCTCGAGAAATCAGAGTTGGGATAGTTAACGATGAAGTGCCTAATTGGAATGACTGTTTAAACATAACACATCCTATGGTTGTTTATGATGAGACTGACTTTACGTGTCATTATGAAAAGTTAAGTTGCAAATATTTAAAAGCTTTTGATGAAGGTGTTCTTATAAAGGTAGATTTGATCAAATATGTTGATTTGAATGATAAAATATATGGTAAATTAACAAACTTGATTTTGTGTTTATATTCATGTTGAACACAGAATTTTTATTCAACGTTAGACGATGGTATAAATGCAGTCAAAAGAGGGGATGTTCTAGGTACAGTATATTTAGCTAGCAATTTTTCAGCATCTGTTGAAGAGAGACAAACTTTGGGCAGAGATACATCTGATGGAAGTATTGAAAATAGTATTGCATATTACTGGTTGGATATGAGCAGTAAGATTTTTTTTCATCAATTTCATAAGAGGATATAGATGCAAATACACAATTTACAACTCCATTTAATTTACAGATCATCAACTTGCATATTTTTTCAAGCAAATGTTATATAGAGATTATGTGAAATTCGGAAAAGAAATTTTGACCGAGTGTCAAAGCTCGCCCAGGCTTGGCGATATACCACTACAATTTAAGGATCCAGTTTATGGAAGTCTGGATTCTTCTTATACTGAATTTATGATGCCAGGAGTTATGCTAACGTAATATTTAACTTAATACCGCTTTTACTTTTCACAATCATCAGTTTTTTCATTGCTATATACTTATTTTAGAATCCTATTTTTCTTGGCAACTACAGTTACATCTACAATCTTAATAATAGATAAATTGGAAGGTATCTGGGATAGAACAATAGTTGCTGGAGTTGAAAGTTTCGAAATACTTTCAGTACATTTAATACTTCAAACTGCAGTGATTCTTATACAGGCAAGTTATCCACTGAAAAATAATTTTAATTAATTCAATCAGTAACAATTTAATTAAATTTTCAGACGCTTGAGATAATGGCAATGACATTCATTGGATATCAAATACCTTACAAAGGAGACATGTTAAATATATTCTGTATTCTGTTCTTCCAAGGAGTAGCCGGAATGTGTTTTGGATTTTTAATATCAATCATATGCGACAGTTACACAGTGGCATTTTTCGTTTCAACCGGAAGCTTTTATCCTATGATTATGTTGTGTGGTAAGTCAATTTTCAAAATATTTTATGAGAAATTAATCGTTTGATTTTTTCAATAAATTTTTTTTTTCGCAGGAATCATGTGGCCAGTTGAAGGCATGACTCTTGGAGTAAGATATATCGCTAAAATTTTGCCATTCACTATTCCAATCATGGCAATACGTGATGTTATGGAAAAAGGACACACTATACATGATTCAGTTGTATATACTGGGCACATAATAACATTTGCATGGATCATCGGACTACTGGTGTTGTGTAATTTACTGCTAAAATGGAGAAGAAAATGAAAATATATTTGTTTGTCGAAAACAAAATTCAGCTCAGTGAAATCTGTAATTAATTACTCTTACATATTTAAAAATATATAAATAATAAAATAAGTAAACTTAATCTTCAATTTTTATTTATATAAAATATAATACCGAAAGTTCTTAATTTACTTGTACAATTTTTTTACCATCATATTTAAATTTAATATTCTAAATAAAAAAATTATCATTGAGGCATACATTTATGTAAAAAGTTATTGTAGTACAATAATTTACACAATTTAATGTAAAAATATTTCTAATATATACAGAAATTGGTGAATTAGTAAAACAAAAATATTTAACAATAAAATTTTCAATGTTCAATATGTTTATAGGGAATCCAATTTTTTTTACAAAAATAGCAATTTTATTATTCATGAAATTATTGCTCTCAAGATGAAACAAAATATAATATGAAAAATGATTTACTTATGTTGATTAGTCTTAATTTATAAACAAACAACTACATAAAATGCAAATACAGATATGTTTAAATCTAATTTTACAATTCTAATTCTTGAATATAGTTAAAAAAAACTCACTGATAATGGTAATTACACTTATTAGTAAAAGTTAATTCTAGTTAAGTTATCATGAACTGCTATTTTTCTTGAAACACTTCATTGCTTTTTGTTAAGCCATCATCACCAATAGGAGTGTCTTTTTTTGCATCATCACCTTTGTGAATTTCTATCTTCAATTTAAGTGGAAGATCTTTTACGTTTTTATATTCTTTGGAATATTCGATTTTCGGACTATGACAATTGAGAATGTTGTGTTTTGTCAAATCTGTAATAGAAAATAATCAATCAACTACATAGTGAAAAAGGGAAAAGAAAAAGATATATTTATTCAATTACCTTTTTCCAGTAAAGGCGTTTTCTTCAAGGCTTTTCTCCTTTTTTCAGAACACAACTCATTGTTGTTGTGATTTAATTTGCTGTTATTTTCAAAATTCCTTTCATTATCATAGACAGAAGTAGAGGGCCTTTTTCTATTCACCTTTGATGGTTTCATTGCAGCTTCGTCTATCTCAGCATTGTGACTTTTTTCTTTGGCATTTTCACTAATATTATTCAAAAGTTCACCACTGAACGATACAGTCGTTGTATCGAAACTTGCTTCACTACCGAGGATTATCTCAAAAATATTTTTTTGGGATTGATCGCTCAGATCGAGGTCCATTTTTTCATAATATTCATTGTCCTTCGTTTCACTGACAAAAGATGAATTTTGTTCTGAAAAACTTTGATTGAAATTTTCATTACATAAATCCTCTTGTACTTCATCAGGCATAACGTTTACATTAGTCATGTTAATGCTATTATCAGCCTTAGAAAGAGAATGTAGATATTTTTTCGTTTTCTGGTTATTGATTTGTTTCCTTGAAACTAAACCGTTCTTACTTTGAATATCAGTTGATGATTGCTGCAGCAAATTAGCCTTAGCTTGTTTTTTAGCTGCTTCAAATTTCGCACACTCTCGTTCTAATTTAAGTATATACTGCTCAAGATGTTTCATTCTTGCCATTGTTTGACTGTCATATTTGTTATCACAGAATTTAATTGTTGGTTCAGAATCACTTTTTTCAGTTGGTTCTATAGAATTTTTGGAGTAAGTGTCAATATCTTCTTGTTTCATGCAAGTAAGTACAACTTCAGGACCAGAAATACCAGAATACACTTGACTTGCACCTTTAGGTACATTATTCTGTTTTTCCATAAGCATAATAGCTTCTTGTTTCCTTTTTTGTTCCATTTTATCCATTCTTTTTCGAATTTTCATAACCTTCATGGCTTCGTAAATATTCGAAGCACATTTCGGTTTTTTTAGAACTTCACAGCGTATATCTTGATTGTAAATAAGCTCATCTGTTTTATCTGGTTGAAGTTGGCTATCTATATGGATAACAGGTTTTTTATTTGGTATTTCAGGACTTTTAACAGGGCTTAATTTATCAATTGCATTCAGATGGATTGGACTTGAACTTGATGTATCTGGACTTTTAATATCAATATCGTTTTCTACAGATTTATTACCATCTATTTTAGCTGCTTGAGCAGTCTTTTCATTGAGATTGTGACGTTTAATAGCATTCATACTACCGAATTCAAACATATTAAATTCTGATTTGATGTATTTACCTGATGTAATATTTACTATATCAGTCTTCAAAGTGTCGCTTTGACCCGAGTAGTTGCTATTAGAATTATTATCAGAGGTGGATGACTTTGATTTCTGAGTAGATGAATGATTATTTGAGGACAGATTTTTATGAGCACTGGATGTTTTCGTAGAACTTCCACTACCATCATTAGAATCCCTGTCAGTAGAACGCCTTGTCCTATTCTGTTTACTCGATGAGCTGCAATTTTCTTCTTTGGGCTTTTTGTTTTTCTTTTCATCATTTTTTTTGTCATCGGATGAATTGGAACCGTTTGATTTTGTATTTTTGTCAGTGCGAGAATATTTCGAATTGGATTTATCTCTGTGACTGCTATGATGAGAATATTTTCCCGAGTGATCCGAACGCTTATCACTATTTTTGGAATGCGAGTTAGATTCATTAGTACCATTTTTGTCTTTGTTATTTTCAGCTTTGAAATCACTTTTAGAACTAGAATCTCTACTCTTGTGTTTATGATTTCTCGATTCGTGTGAATTACTTTTATCTGAACTAGAATGCTTATGGTCAGAATGTCTTGAACTTTTGTGGGAACTCCTGTGACTAGATGACCCATGCTTGTCTCTTTTCGATTCACTTGTACTGCCAGATTTACTATATTTGTCACGACTGGAAGATTTAGAACTACCATGCTCTTTTTTGTCATGTGAAGAACTATGTCGTCTTTCAGAGTCTCGCCTTCCACTAGAGTGACGAGAATGGGAACTTCGCGAATGATGCCTGGAATCATCTTTCCTATCTTTATCTCTGGCAGAACTGCTGGAACTGTGACGGTCTCTCTCTTTGACATCTTTCACACTACTTTGTTTCGATTCAGAGTCTTTATTTTTAATCAATTCTTTTGATTTATTATAAGATTCTGCAGTTTCAGAACTGACAAAATCCTTGACAGAATCGTTTTTAGAACCGTTGCTACTATCGTTTTGATAATCAGTATTGGAGACCACAGGATTTATGGAGTTCTCAAATGAAATACTCTCTTTTTCATTTTCAGACTCATTTTTCACATTATGTACAAAAACACTGTTTGATTCATTCGAATCCAAGGACATTTCCATACTGCCCATACCTTTGATACTTTCCGTTGACGTTTTAGATTCTACACTATCTCTATGACGTTGTATAGTTACCTCTCCACTACTTCTGATACATTTGGCCATTTCGAAATTATCTGTAAAATCCTTATTTTTGTTATCAATTTCGTCTGTTTTATTATCACAACGCATAGCGTTAGATGATTTACTTATATCTAACATTTCATAATCGTTTGCCTCTTCAAAGCACTCTCTGGCATCTACAGAATTATCATCTTCAAATTTATGGTATTTAGTCTGATTTTCTTCTACAGATTCTTTATTTCCATCAAAAATATCTGTACTTTCGCTTGGTTTGACATTACTAAACTTATTTTGAAAATTTATTTCGTTTTTATTCTTCAGACCAGACGGTGTTCGTCTATCTTCAGACAAATTAGAATCACTAGAAACTTGCGATAATTCAGAGTTATTTTGTGCATCAGATTTATTAACTGTAATGTTTGCAGTTTTAGTGTCATTAGCGTTAGAGCTAATGTTGGAATCGTGAGAAGTCAAATCACTAATTCCAGATAAATGCGAATCTTTTGAACATCCTTCTTCTTTGATAGCAGGTTCTAACGGTTCAAACGCAGGAGACTCGAATTCTTCGTCGTTTGAATTTACAGAATCTTCAGACTGATTCTCAAGTTTCACTTCTTGATCTTCTTCTTTTATATTTTCGCTGGCGCTCACATTTAATGGAGTCTTAACTTCTTCATACGAAGTGTCTACTTGTTTATTGTCAAAGGATTTAACAGATTCTGGACTGACAGACTCTAAATCGTTTGGCAAAAGATTATCAGCGGTACTATCCAATTGTGAAGAAAAATTATTCGACCAATCGGGAAGTTTTTGCGTTCTATCAGGTTTCTCCAAGCCTAAATATTTATAAAATATTTCTTCAACTTGAGGGACAAAAACGGAGGATATTTTCGGATTAACCACTTGGTCGACTATTCGTTCGACTCCTTGATCGAGAAAATTGGAACTGAAAAGAAGATATGCCAATTATTGACCGAGATCGATCATCAAATTAAAAAGTAAAAACAAAAACTCACTCTAATATGTGTTTCCTTAATTTTTCTCTCAGTTGGTTCTTGTTAAGATCCGGACTCCAATTTTGCAAATTCAAAAATCCTGAAACCGACCCTTCGACTCGCTGCCTCAAATTTTGATACGCAGGTTTCGTGTCCACGTCAGATATACACTCTTTTCGAAACTGCAACACGACATAAACGCTGAATAAAATACAGATTCGGAATAGAGATAAAGCTGAATTAACAAGCCAAATTATGATTTATCAATGTGAAACATCTAAATACGAATACGTCAACTATTTTTTATTTAAATTGAATTTAAAGTGTTATCGACAAAAAAATATTGAATACAGTCTGACAGAGCAAATAAAATGTAAAAGTAAGCAAGTTTTCTGAGGGATCGATAAAATTGTATAAATTAATACAAAAAATAAGAGTCAGCTGTAAATTTCACAATAATAAAATATTAGTACTATTAAATATTATATAGTATTAGCGGATAGTACCCGGCGTTGCTTGGGATTAAAATTTTAAATCAAATTATTTTTTTACTTTAAATTCATTGAAACAAAAGTATAAAGCATGGCAACAGACCGTCGACTCGTAAACTTGGTACTTTGATTGATAGATATGATTCTGTGAATTGCGTAACCGAGGTAACTAAATTCAACAAATGTGAGATCTTCGACACTTAGTACTGAATTTTTTTTCATCTTAAATTAGCGTCAGATCGAGTTTCAAAATGATTTTAATGATACAACATTCTCGACAAAAAAATACATGTACATGACAATTTTCATGACAATCAGTCGAACGGTGCTGGAGTGAAACTGCATCAAACATATATACAAATAAACAAACGTCCATTTTTATATATATAGAAGATATATTAATATTATATTACAGTAAACCCCCCTATAATGTCAAGATAGACTCCACGTTATATGGTTTTTCAATTTTAATTTTTTTTGGACATATTTATGCATTAACTGCTTGTTTCGAATGCATTTGAAAAAAATATAAAAATTCGAATTTGAGTGCATTTGAACGATATAGCAGGATTTACTATACTACACTTAAACGCTTATATTTAGACAATGCATCCATTCTTCACCGACTACAAAACGTAACCAAAGCCATAACATACACAAATTGATCCAACAAACGTCTCCGTCAAAACCGAACCTAACCAAACATTCATACAACAGACAAGATCGGTCACACCCATGAACAACCTATAACCGAGCACATGTAAACAGCCTTATCTACGAGATACAACGGGAGACAACCCACAGAAACGAGCCTGACCTGATCGAAGACACCCTGAGACTTGAGCTCGGCGACGATAGCGTCCACCAAATGGGGGTCCGGAGCCGAGGGCGGAAGCCCCAGCTGACCGGAGAGGCCTAGGGGCAGGCCGAGGGACTGCAGATGGGGGTGGGCGGAGACGGGCGGGCCCCCGGGCAAGCAGAGGGACGGGGGCAGGGGCAGAGGGGGCAAAAGGGGCAGCGGCACCGGCAGCGGGGCTGCGCCGGTCACCGACAGCGGCAAAGGGGTCGCCCGACCGCCACCCCCCCCTGACGAACACATGCTCGGTTGTGAACGCACACGGCACACACACACGGACGTGGGTACGCAGGGACGGCGATCGGCTGTCATTGTGCGCTTTTCGCCGGGGGATGGTTGTTTTTTT
>JAOXNN020000066.1:985891-1042871 GCA_028571205.2 Hydropsyche betteni | reverse complement strand
CACACACGGACGTGGGTACGCAGGGACGGCGATCGGCTGTCATTGTGCGCTTTTCGCCGGGGGATGGTTGTTTTTTTATTTTTTATTATTTGTTTTTGGTTGATTTTGGGTTTGATTTGGAGGTGTTTCGAAGGGTTTTTGATATTTTTTTTTTTTGGGTGATTATTTTTGAACGGTTTTTTAACTGTTTCGGTATTTTTAGTGTGTCTTCGATCCGTAATTTTATTCGTTCCGATTTTCGGTTATAGTTCAACGAAAAAATGGTAAAAGTCGCTCACCGTCCATGAGCGTACCAATCTGCCAAGCAGTGAAACGCTTACATGCACAAATCCAGTTATAAGTTTTAAGTCGGTACCCTGCATTCACGCACACGTTCGTATCCAACTTTCGATGTTAAACGTCAGTTGATTATTTCTATACGAAATAGAACCCAACCCAACCTAACCCAACCTAACGAATGAAATTGGATTTTGTGTTGATGAATCGATCGTGGTGTTGAAAACTCTAATGACGCTACAAAATACTCTAATGATACTCTATAAAAATATAAGTATCCCAAAATTAATGCAAGATTTGAATTAAATAGAAAACACAGTTTTGTCTTTAGATTTTTTTTATAGAATCATAAAGTACATAGGATATGGTTATTTATTATTACAGTTTTTACACTTCAAATTCAACTTTTTAAACTTTTACTTCAACTATAGGACGTATTATCGAGACTGTTGTCGTTGTAGTTAAATAGTTGAATTTGAAACGTAATAACTGTACATTTCCTTTGACAATATTTAATTTGGAAATGGCTGAATTTGGAGTGTAAAAGCTGCATTGTTGTTGTGTTGTTGTTAACATTTACTACACAAATGGCGGCAAATTCAAATCTTGCGTTAATTTTGGGGCACCTTTAGGTATATTTAGGTCCGGTTCCGATTTTCAATTTCCGGTTCAACTCTGGGCTGTCGAAAAAACCGTACACTTACAACAACTGACTCCCGAAAATTCTAGAAAATATTTTCTAAAAAAAAACCGTGCGCTTACAAAAACTGACTTTTCCAAAAACGTTTTCTATAAAAAAAAAAACGATAACACTTTTGAAAAATATTCAAATGTTCAGATATTTGAATATTCGAATTTTTTGTTTAACCGATATTTTTTCCGGTTCAATTCCGGTTTTCGCTCCGGCAAAAATTTCGGTTTTTTGTGATTTTCAGTTACTGTGCAGTTCCGGTTCGAAGTCCTAGTTTTAATCATTTGAAAACATTGAGTTTTTATTAAAAGCATGTCTTATTTCTAAATTTTCAGTTCTGTCAAATAGAAAACAAGCGTAATAAATTTGAAATATCTATTTAACTATTAAGAGCTAAATAGAAATTTTAACAGATGTCTCTGTTTACAAATCATTTTTACAAATGATTTGTAAACTCATCGTATATCACTCGCTCACATCACTCATGTATCTTTCATTAAATATTGTCGCATTTAAACTTTTTTATTATAAAATGAAAATATTTCAAAAAAACTTGATTTTGATAATCGATCTTTTATATTTGAAATTATTTTTAACGATAAACTTAATGGTTCGAAAAAGCTTAATTCTCATTTCAATATCAGAATAAATTAATAACATTGACGTTTCTCATAATGTTAAATATAAAATGATGTTTTTAAACATTCGTATTTAAATGAACGTATTCAAAATTATAGTATAATTTTATACAAAAATATTATACTTCTGTCAAATATAATAAAATTTTCAGAGCCTAATCAAAACACGATTTTCTCTGAAAAACATTCAACCTACACATTTAAAACACAAAATTTTATTCACAGAGAAGGAATTCGAATTTGAATATACATTCGAATCAACATAAAAGATTTATCGACTTGATTTCGCAAGTGGATTATGCATGCCACGAAGCATTAAAATTTTCATGCAAATATTCATCAAAAGTTATCCATATGAAAAAACTAATGAACTAATTAGATATTCAAATCGTTGCTCAACTTATACGACAATATCTAAGTACGTGAGCAATCACAAAATCAAAAACATGCAGCTAAAATTATATATTCAAAAATACGTTCGAGAGATCATCGTATGCTAGCGTTCGTTATTTTATTCGCAATTTCGATCCAACTAAATAAAAATAGATCGAGACATATTCGAAAGATGTCTTAATTAATGTATTTATTTATTTTTATATTCAAGTGTGAATTGAAGTATTGAAATGTATGATTTACGTTTTTTTCAGGTTTAAATTTGATTCGTATGTGAAATTATTTTTATTCTAAAAGCGTATTTTTGGATTTTGCATCCCTTTAAATTTATCTGTTTGATAATTCTAAAAAATAACATCGAAAAATTTATTATGAAATTAAAAAATTCCGAATTTTTCGTCTCGTAAATGCGCACGCCGAATTCATATTTCGTTTAGATGCCAGTTCAGTTTCTCCTTCGTCGGTGGAAAGTCGTCTACCACTAACGGTAAATTTCGTAAATTACAAACATATTTTTTTCAATTATCGAAAGCAAAAACCATTTTAAAACAATACGCGTCGACGACGAGCATCAGTTACGCAAAACGCACATCTGTAACATTCAAACACTAGTAAATAAATACACGTCGGCGTTAAATTATTCACTTTAATTTAACATAATCATAATACGTACTCATCATTTCAATATAAACCGAACCCACTTTAATACAACAAAAACGAATATTTCGACATTTCAACTCAAAAATCCCAACTTTCACCCTACGTAGCATTGATAACCTCAAACTTTGTAAACAGCCAACATGCCCGTTTCGGCATGGCATATTCATAACGGTACTCTAAAAAAAAAGGCTTCGAGGCTATTTAAGGACTTTGGAAATATTTTACGTTTTTTTGAATAACGTTTACCGGTCGTTGTGACAATTCGCTTGTTTCGATTCGATGCTTTTCAGAGACCTTCAATCCGTCAAAGTGTGAAGGCTGTCGGCAATTATTGGTAGTATTTGGGCATTTCAGGTGATGATTCATTGTAAAAATCGTAGCATATGGTGTTCGTGGTTTATTTAGGGGATTGTATGTTCGTTTGTGTGTAGAAGATGTATTGATTTGGTCGTGTGACGTAGAGACGAGCCCCCTCGCGTATTTGCACCCTACTCGTACAGGGTTGTCCTAGGACTTTGACATTGAAATGACATTTGCGAAAAGTTCAATTTGGTTTTATAATGTGTTCTTGTCACATTTTAATAAGAAAAATGTGTTCGACGAGCAATTTCAACACTACAAACTATCTACAACTTTTACATTCCAGGTTCAACCTTTCACAAATCAAATTCAACAATCGAAAATATATTTTACAATAGATTATGGGATTTAAATATGTAAAATTAAAATCCTGAAAAATAAAATTATATATGCACGATTTTTTTTTGATTGGATGTATTGTACTTTCGTGTTAGACCGGCGCAAATGTACGAGACACAAATCGCTAGATTAAAATCATGAATTTGTAGCTACAAATATGTAATGTGCGTGTACACTATTTTGAAATTTTATATTGTTTACTTCCACTTTCCTTTTAGAAAAAATGAATGTTGGAAAGGGGGTTGGGCAAATGACGCATGTCAGTTAAAAGTCTGAATGTTTCGAGTCTGTGGTCTTGTATTTATTATTTAACGTTAGGTTAGGTTCGATATTTTGAGATTTGAATATTGTTGGTATTTTGATAGTAACTAATACATTCCATAAATAAAAAGAATATAAAATTACTTTCTTGCCTTATGGAAGATCATATTACTCTAATGCTCTACATATTTAAATCCCATGATCTATAAAAAAATACTTTTTCAATAGTTAGATTTAGTTTGAAAAAGGTTGTATTTGATTTGCAAAAGGCTGAATTTGGAATATACAACCTTTATTTATAATTATTATTAAATAAAAACTCAAAACGTTAGTTTTTTTTTTATTTCTGGATCCCTAAATTTAAAAATTCTATGCACTCATTAAATAGACTCAAAATTGTATTTAAAAAAAAAAATGATTTTAATTGAAACAAGACTAATCATATTCATTTTTGTTTGTTCATTTGGAATCATTTGAATGTAAAATTGTTACGAAAATATCTCCGGACGTCTCTCCGGGAAGACTGGAGAAAATAACTGGGAATTTTCGAGTAAATATAGCTTTTAACACGAGTGTGTACATTCGCTGAACGAACTTCTGACATCACAATTGACTTCTTTGAAATTTATTTGTTGATATAAGAAGTATATTTGACGCCATATGGATTTCACATGTGTGTACGTTAATGCGTTTTTATTTGAATTTTTCTGAGCATTTTGGACTTCGATATTTGTACGTAGTTCATGTTTATGTTTATTCGTTTGAATCTTCGGTCCACGTTTACAATTATCGTCAGATTGTTGAAAAATTGTGTATATTCATTATGAATATTTGAAAAAGTAATATTTATTTTTATACGTTTTTGACGTAGTTACTTTTTCAGTATTTCAAATTTTTTTCTTTCTATTATTATGCATACCGCGTGAGAATGCATATTATAAAAGTTTCAGTTAATATTCAAAATTATTCTCATTGCATACGCAAAACTGAAATGCATGCACATAATTGCAAATGTTAATTTTTTATGTATATTCAAAGAAAAAATGCATCCTACAGATGAATTAAATATGTAATAAATTATAATTATGTTGTTTTTATTTTCGGAATTTAATTATGTATTCTAATTATTTAATTATTTATGTGATAATTCTGCTAATAAATTATGGCGTTGTTGGATTCTGCTTAATTGTTTGTTCCCAACTATCACATCGAATAATACTTTCGAAATAACAATTTGTTTTCCTCTATCGAAAAAGAAAATGATAATAGCGATCGATGTTAATTACCATTGGTTTTTTTTTAATTAACAACACGTGTACTCAATTGTCACGATATTTATTCAGACATTATTCAATGATATTCACTTACAGACGTTCGTTTTATTGATTATACATTTTTGAATATCTGTGCCAACCCTAATCTGTTTGGGGGCTCGTCTCTACGTCACAGACGGTATTGTAATTGTGCGGAATAAAATGTTAACGAAACCACGTTTTGCCTCATTGTAAATTCTCAGAACACTTTTATATATCGGTTTTTAAAGCAATCATACACTAGTATGATATCTTACAGATAAAGTTTTTTGTAAATTTCGAAGAAATGGAACGTACAATAAATTCCCCTTTCTCTTCACATTTCGTGTGAATTTTATAAGTTTTTTGACATAATGAAATATAGAATTATTACTTTAATTGCTTAACTCAGACGGATATCAATCAATTTTTGAAGTACGAGACTCAATGAGCTCACCAGTTAATTCCTATAGGTGTTTAATCGTCAAAATCTAAAGTGTTAAAAAAATTGATTCGATAAAACTGCTATAGATAAAAATCTTCGTTTTACTGCGATATAATTTTTGATTTGCACGTGCTTTGATGTAATCGAAATTATATAATTTCCACAAATCATAACCGTGGACAACAAATGGAGTTTCTCAAAAATTTATATTTGTCGAATATTTCAGATCCGCACGTCAGAAGGATCGAAATAAATTTGTTGATGAATTCTTCGTACGCATTCGAGTTTTTTAAACTGTCTTACGTTGAAAAATCAATTTACGAGCAGACATTAGACCCAATTAACTGTCAAAACACTTGTGATAACAAGACACACCACAATTCGAAGCACAACCCGTACTACGTCAATATTACTCAATATTAAACGTTGGTTATTCGAAAAAAATCGTACGTGTGTTCCGGCACGATTTATTGAATGGGTCTGATGAAGACGGGCTCCGGCCAAGTTCAAGAACTGTTAATTTTCAAAATAGAACTGGTGCCTGTGCGCACGCGCACTTCCTTAAAAATGTTGTCGAAATGCGCGCGAAAATGAGGGACGTCTGTTATTTTTTCGAAAATAGCAACGGGCGGGACGCTGATGACGACGTTGGTTGGGCAAGTGGGCGTTTTGTGTTGTTCTTTGAGGACAGTCTGCCAAATGGCTCATGTGATTTTGTTCAAAATTAGGAACATCTTCCTTGCATTTGTGTGCAAGTTGCAGCGAAAATCACGCGCTGGACTCGTAGCCAAAATTTCGATGTCTCGTGAACATTTTGCTGTTTGTCGACCTTGTTTTCGGTTTCGTTTCAGCTCTTGTTTGTGACTTATGGGGAAATTGTTTTGGGGTTTTTGAATGTTTTCTTGATATACGTAATGGATATGGCGATGCGGTTTTGATTGGAAGTTGCAATTGTGGGCGGTGTTGTTAACACGAATTTGAATGCAATTGGTTGATTGATTTAATGATAAATTGATTTATTGGTTTATACTTTGTTTTGTGTTGTTTTCTGAGAATTTTCTTGTATCGATCCGTTAAATTTCATAAAAATAATCAATCGTGTAAAGTGTTATAATATATTGGCTCAAGTGCTTTAACGTATATTATAAAAATCTCAGTGATTGTTTCACTTACGTCAATAATGTTTATCAGTTTTTTTACTTAAATTTATTTTACAAATTTGGGCTTAAAATAAACATAAGGTATTTCGTTAATTGCTCGCGTAAGTGAAAAATTTGTTTCCGTATTAACGGTGTCATTCGAGGTTCAAAAACTATTTTTCCTGCTACTTTTTCTATAGAATATTTTTGTGTACTATTTCACAATAATTATTGTTGATTTCGTCTTTCTATTTAATGAACGTCATTTTACCGAATGTTTTACGATTCCATTAGTGCAAAATATTTAAGCACACTTTACGAAGTATTCTAAAGATCAATATTCATGCGTCATAAAATGTTTAACGTGCAATAATCCTTATTTACTAATAACAAGGAAAATATAATTAATACAAAAATTCAATCGAATAAGTGTTTTGCATATAAACACTTAAACTTCCACCCATATTAAATTTAAGTATTATAAATTACAAATTAAAGCGGTGCACCGTTGCAGCTTATGCGGTTTATGAACGGCAAATCGATACTTCCGTAAGTTATAAATGAACCCAACGAGTAAGATATACCTGAACATCATCAAACTTTTTTCCATTTGAAATGATAATTTTAAATAAAAAAACCTATTAAAATTCAAATCGAATTCGGGCGACATGAAACTTCTAGTTCGAATGCGGACCATTTTTAGATAACCTTTCCGTCAGATTTAACAGTCAGTATGAAATGTGATATCACAAATGCCACACCGAAAACCCATAGTTTGAGAATCGTTGTTCACTTGGGACCGTTGGTTATATCAATCAGATCACTGTAAATTTAGTAGCCGAGTGGCTAAGACGTTATGTAAAGTTAGTCGTGGGCCATTCGCGACTATTGATACGAGAATCGACAATAAAGTACGAGAACTTACTAATAATAAGATTGTTTTTATTTTTTGGTTCGAGAATTATTTATTTTTATTTTTTTCAGGTGGTAAATACGAAGGAAAATCTAGGAAAATGGGGGACACGGCGCAGCATATGCTCTCCGTTGGCGAAAAGCCTTCAGGAGAGTCGAAGAAATTAACCCAATACATAGCAGCATCGAGTGGTATTTTTTCAATTTTTTTCACTGATAAATTCGCTTTTTATATTATTTTATTGAATTTATATTTTTTAATGAACGATAAGTCGCAATCGTTTTAATTTTGGAACACGTATCGAGTGTTTTACTTTGATAAATGCATTTTCGACATTATCGCGTGTGAGAAACGTGTTAAGTTTTTTGAATTTTTTTTATTTGGCAGTTGCATTGTGAAATCGGTGATATAAACGAAATAAGGTTGCGAAAGCTTTTTGCACCATATGTATGTGTTATTACCATATTATAAATAAATCATAATTAATCACAACATTGCATAATTCCAATGGTGGTTCAAAGTGACGAAAATTATCTCTCGATCTTGTGCGTTAGAGAAATCTATTTTTTTTTTGTTTATCGAATTTTGGCCGATTCACGTATCCTTGAAATTTGATTAATATATTATTTAGATAATATTTTGTACTTAAGACTATTTTTTATTTGAATTTTTTGTGCGTGAAAAAAATATTATTTTATATATTTCTATTTATTAAATTACATTTGCAATGCGATAATTTTTCAATAAATTATCAATTTTCACGTTTTTCTAGGCGCTAGAAATTCAATTGCTGTTTTAATTGATCTTGCTTAAATCTGATTTAAACGCAATTTTCGTTTACATGATCTTTTTTTACGGTATTGACGTATAATCTTCGTGAAAAAAGATTGTTGATGCTAGTTTTTGTGTAGAACAACGTAATGAAATTACGTAGTAGTTGGAAAATACTATTTTAGTTCAAAAATTATTATAAAGTTTCAATTTGCATACCCTGAAAAAATATAATTTCGGAATATAGTCATTTAACCTTTGTGATATCTGTCGTCCTCATTAAAGCAGTCACATATGTAAAAGTGCATTATCAATTTCTTTGAATAATGCATTTCGTTGCATTTAACAATTTTAATCTTTTCTCCTAAAAACAAAATTTTAACACTATCACGTAATTAATCAAAGTTCAGGGTAATAAATTATAATTGACGTCAAAATGACACTTAATTTAAGCATTTATCTTCAATCAAATAGATTTGATATAATTTTTAAGTAGACGATAAATCTACAATCGAATCAATAGTTCTTCAAGTGTTTACGTATTTTTTGCTTAGAAAAACGTTTTTCGGTAAATTCGAGAAAATAAATCGATCCTTCGAAATTTTTTAGTTTCACAACACTAATTTCGTTAGCGTTTGTTGTTATTCAATTATAACTAATTTGTTAATTGTCACATGTGTACTTATTAGTCAGTTTGTTCCTAAGTATTCTAACGTTACGTATCGATTTACACCTTAGCGGCTTGCACGAAATAACTTTTATCTTCACGGATTTTCCAATATTTCTCAACACTTCTTAAAGATAACCAAAATCACAGAGAATTCAGTGTGTTTTTCTATGGATAAAGATATCGAATCGTTTATTATTTGACCGTTATCTGCGATGTTTGAATCGAGCATACATTGTCGGCAATTACTGCAAAGCAAACAATAAAATGTCAACACAACCGACTCAGCTTACCTTCCAACCTCTTGACCGGGATTTTAGAGACTCGCCATTTTCCACGATTCGAAAGCGCATTGTAGTCACTTGCGAAAAGCTCACCGTTTCGAAACTGGACTCCATTATGCGGTCGTCGATCGCAGCCGGTTCCTTGAGCATTGCAAACGCGAAAGACCGAACTTTTGCTGGTTATTCTAGTTAGACTATTTGTACATATATCGAAATGGGTGGAACTCGTTTCACGTCTTTGCCGGGTGCCATCGACGAAAGTCTCGTGGTAGGAAATTGCTCTAATTTAGTGCTCCGTTGCTCGTTACGGACACGGTGGTTGTCGGGGTGATTGAATCCGTGGTCTTTATGTGTCCGTAATGGTGTTTTCTTTGTGTCATGTGGAATGGATTCATATCGAGTTTCGTCTGGTTCTTTTCTTGTCGCTTTGTTCGCGTTTCAAAGAGGACGTCTTCTTTGTCGCTTTTGAATTAGTATAGCGGCTTACAATTACAATATCTGAATATGTTATGTTATCGGTGTTTCTGTATCTTGTTGGGATGGTGGTTTGTTGTGGAATTGGATCGTGCTTATAATTTGCGAAATTTGTTCTATTGATTTTAAAATCTATGATTAGGGTTGCCGAAGAGAACAAGTACACCAAATTCTCTATTTGCACGGATTCGAAATAACACGGTCCAAAAAAAAGAACCGATTGTTTTTTTGCATTGATTTTTTTCACTTTAACACGGTTTAAAAAAAAAAGAAAAAATCACATATTGGACTGCATTATGTGCAAGTGATTTTTCAACATAAAAAAAACAACAGAAAATGGGCACGTTTGTTATCTAGTAGTGATTCTGAATGACTACATAATTATGTTAAATATATTTTTTAAATAAATTAAAAAATTCCGTTTTTTAATTGGGTATTACTAGTTGGAACCTATCTACCATTTTTATATGAACACCTTATCCTTTTTTGCACGGTAGTCTTTGGAACGTATTCACCGTGCAAAAGAGAATTAAGTGTATAAAGAACATGCCCTCTCATAAACCTTAAAATTTCCTACTATTTTTATTGTTCTAATATAATTTTGGAGATCGATGAATTTTCATCTTCAGAAATAACGTAATATGCTATTTTATTACGTGACCGCAAAATAGAGCATTCCATTGGTCACTCAAGATACATCTTTCATGATGATGCAATAATATTAATAAAATACCCTCCTTTTCTACTTTAAATTTATACCTTTTTAAATTTTCAACAAAATCCATAAAATTGCATCACTTGACAAATAATAAACGGAATTAATGAAAATACGTGACATCGGCCACAATCACTTATATATTTATCCTGTTGGTTCAATGTCCTCAATTGACTTTTTCCTCGAAATTTCCGAACCGTATACCACAAGAGAGTCACGTAGATACTATCACTTAATCAATACAATTTCGAACTTGAGGATACTGAAAGCTCTTTTATAGGATTCGTATGTAAAGGCGACGTCGCTATATAACAAGAGCGTCTCTTTTAATAGTGCGCATGGCCAAGGTGACTTTGAAATCTTTTTCGTAATCGTACGTTAACTTTTCGAGACGTTCTTCGGCTGAGCAAAAAGTAATGTGCATTTTGCTATGTCTGAGTTTTGCTCTGGTCTCATTGCAAGAGTCGGTGTTGTCATTAGCTATTTGTTCTTGTTATGTCGATTGAAGCATCCGTTGAGATGCATCTGAGGACGTCGCGTGTTTGTTGATTTGAATTTAAGAAAGCCGAGTTTTTTACGAAATTTTATCGAATGAAAGTGGTATATTTTTGGGTTTGTTCAAACGGATTGCATATTTTTTTTAATTTGATGACGGTGTTTTTTATAGGTCTCGTTTTGTTTGAACAATTTTATCTTCCTCATGCATATGCTCGTATCTGAGTTTATAAAACCGGAAATTTTCATTTAATTCGATAACATTTCATATAACTTCCGATGGCAGAAAATATCAAAATTTAGATTCAAATTTTTCGTTTTAAAATTATTTTTTGAACTATGCACGTCCATAGCAAATACGGCTACGTTGAAACGTTCACCTTTAGAGTTTGACACGTATTCGAAATTTTTACATAACATTACCGATTCGATAGTTTTTTTCATTCATTATTAATGAGCCGGAGGTGTGTTTCGTGACGACGATGACGCCCACCGTTAAATTCAGACTTCTTTAGAACTCGTTGTCTGAGACCATTTTACTATAATTCTGCAGCATTGGATTATTTATTCAGACTAGTGAAGAATATGTATATGTTAACAGTCAAATGCGATAGCTCAGTTATCTTATGAAGAGTTTATGAACTTTGCCGATAAAGGTGTTATGACCTCGACAATGGTACCTAAAATTTATTGTTGTTGGCATTGATGTTGCGTAATGAGTAGTTCGTTTTTAACGATTCTGTTTACGATCAAATTATACTGATGTTAACTATTGATATATGTCTCGAAAATCATCATTGTTTAAAACATAACTTCAATATCAATAATGTGATTTGATTTATAATTGCACGTTCCTTTCATGTACCGAAATCGTTGCGCATCGCCAATTTCAAACATAAATATTTAATTATTCCAGAAACAAATAAAATTTAATAACATAAAATGCTTTGAGGAATAGCCAACAATTGGTTTTGCCAATTCTAAAATAACCTTGAAAGTTTCGTTGCTCGAATACGATCGTTTCGTATAATTTTGGAAGTGGACACTAGCGAGAAACTCATGATTTTTAGAATATATAATTAATCAGATGCGAAACGGCGAAAGTTGTCGTAAGAACTGTGAAAAAAATAGATTTAGTATGCGTTTGTTGTCGAGTGTTATTTTGGCGCCACACCCGCCAGTCTGACCAATAGCAGCCGACGATCACTTAACCTTCAAAGTGATCGCTTTCGATTGAATGTGCGACGTTCATAAATCTGTGTACGGTCATAGCGGTTCAAGAGATGAAAAAAATATGGAATTTTTTTGTGTCTGCTTGATCCAATTTTTTTGTATAAATGTTGGTGACGAAGGGAATTGGTCGAAAAAATCGTCGCTTCGGCCGTTGGCGATGGGCGGTCGAGTGCTGAATTTGAATCTGATGAATGAAGCGCTAAATTCAAGTGGTTTATTATGATTTGAGTTAAAGGGTTGAATATTCGGCGATGACTGGTCAATTGATGAAAATTTTGTTTTTATTAATAAATATGATAAATTCATAATCGATCGATATCGAAAATGCTTTTTGTTCGATTTCTCCAAATACCTGTTCCTTTTATTATTGTTTTTGTTGAAAAATTGCCATTAAAATTTACGAAGAAGGTCATGTTGATAAGTCAAGTATGACTAAATAAATTCACTTTCAATTGAAATATAACCTATACACGTACTATAATTTTAATATATGATTTCACTTAAGGAAATTCCTCATTTTGCGTAATTTAATTGAATATAATACTCAATCAATATTTTCAATTGCTATATTGTTTTGTCAAAATGGCAATACGGTATTGACGTCAATTCAAATCGATTTTCGTTCGTTTACCGAAACTCGTTTCGTTCAATCGCCGCAATTCAAAGTTCATATTCATAAAAAGTTCTTTATAAAATCGTGCCACTCATTCGGTATTTACGGTTTTGACTTAAGTCAAAAATCAATTGCATTTCAAGTGTTTAACGAGTGCATACGAGTATACGTGTACTCGAGCAGGGACCGAATTTTTGTGCGATTTTGCACGTACCACTATATCCGGGATATACGATATGAATTTTCGCAGGAAAATGGATTTAGGATTTTCCATAATAATCGCCGCAATGAATCGACATTGATTAGTTCATAAACGATTACTTAGATAACGAAAGTTTCTCGAAAAGAATGATGTAATTGTATCGAAAATTTTCAAAATGCCCATTGATTATTTTTTTTTATATTGAATGTCTTTTGAACTACTTTTGTATGCGAAACTGGGTTTCTTGTCATTGATATCTGTTACACATTTAGGCTGAATTTTTTTTTGTAACAAAAAGAATAACAACTTTCACTTTCTACGTTTGTTCATCCGACCATGTGCGCTGTTCGATTTACGCAATATCAACGTTACGTTTTGTTAAAAGTATTTTCGGCATTTGTATACCAATTAATTCGGCATACATATACTGACAAATATTTTTTATACACTGTATCGTCATTTGTAAAAATATGTCAGCGGCTTTAGCTTTTATCGGACGCATTTGTTTTCATCGAATAATGAAGTTAAGCGTTATGGAATGCGGTCGATAGATGGATTCGATTATGTATCGTAAGGAAATGATGCCTTTCAGTATTCAAATCCAAGATTTGCTTTTTAAAATTGTCCGAATTTGCAATGATGATCAAAAAATCCTTCTCTTATAATAAGCATTAAAATGTCTGTATACAATTATGATGTAGAATTAAACTATTCATTGAATTTTGTAACATATTTATTTTTCC
Organism: Hydropsyche betteni; assembly: GCA_028571205.2. NCBI lineage: Eukaryota > Metazoa > Arthropoda > Insecta > Trichoptera > Hydropsychidae > Hydropsyche > Hydropsyche betteni. The sequence continues at coordinate 1,029,267 of JAOXNN020000066.1, read as the reverse complement.
TTATTTCAGTAAGCTTGGGTGCTGTTACTGCTGGAACAATTTTGGCTTGGACTTCTCCAGTATTATCTCAACTTCAAGTTAATGTTACGAATCCAGAAAATGTATCCTCTTTAGTAAATGAAGGTATGTATCAAATAAATGTGTAAACTGTTATTAATAAACTAAATACATATAATTATTTTAATTTATCTGAAATCAATTTTATTTGTTTTTCCAGTTGCTAAATCAGTTGTGACCCTCGCCACTCCTGTTTTAACAGCTATACATGATAATTTAACCAAAAGCGATGTTAATCCTTCAGATATTCATATCACTAAAGAGCAAGGTATATATTTTTATTTATTTCACTTTGTTTTTCAATTATCTTAAAATTATTTTTATGAAAATGTATTTTGATCATATTAGGGTCATGGGTCAGTTCATTTCTTCCTATTGGAGCACTTATTTTTGCCATTCCTGTCGGTATGCTAGCAGAAGGTGTTGGAAGAAAGATTACTATTCTTGCACTCGTATTACCTTTTCTTATAAGTTGGGCTTTAATTATTTTTGCAAACGGTCTAGAAATGATATATGCAGCAAGATTTTTCAGTGGAATTGCAACTGGTATGTAATTTTTTTATTTAATTATCTTTTAATGTTAATATTGTTCTCATTATGTTTTTATTATAGGTGGGATTTGTGTGACTGCTCCAATGTACATTGGAGAGATAGCTGAAACAGCTATCAGAGGAGCACTGGGATCATTTTTCCAATTGTTTCTCACTATTGGTATTCTTTTTGCTAACCTTGTTGGTGGAGCTTTGCCCTGGAGAAGCTTTTCAATAGTTATGGCTGTCATTCCCATATTGTTCGCTATTACATTTTTCTTCATGCCTGAAACACCACAATACTTATTGAAGAGAAACAAATTGAAAGAAGCTGAAAGGTGTCTGCGTTGGTTGAGGGGCTCAAATTATGATATTTCCAATGAAATTGATTTGATACAAAAAGATGTTGAAAATGCTTCACAAAACAAAGCTAGTTTAAAGGATCTCGTTGTCAATAAAGCAAATCGTAACGCTTTAATATGCAGTTTAGGTTTGATGTTTTTCCAACAATTCAGCGGAATAAACGCTGTCATTTTTTACACTGTAGACATTTTCGAATCAGCTGGTAGTGACATGAACCCATTCCTTGCTGCTATTATTGTAACTGTCGTACAAGTTATATCTACTGTGGCATCATTCTTGCTTGTTGAGAAAGCTGGAAGACGTATATTGTTACTACAAAGTTGTATTGCCATGGGGTTGAGTCTTTTAGTAATTGGCGTCTTCTTCAACTTGAAAGATGGAGGAAAAGATGTTTCAAACATTGGCTGGATTCCTCTCACTAGTATGGTTGTCTTCATTATAACATTTTCATTAGGTTTTGGACCTATTCCTTGGATGATGATGGGTGAATTGTTTTCGTCAGAATGCAAAGGAATTGCTAGTGGACTGGCTGTTATGACGAATTGGATTCTTGTATTTGTTGTCACTAAATTTTTCCCTACGATGATTGATAATTTTGGTAAAGACATCACATTTTGGATATTTGCAGTATTCATGTTGTTAGCAGTAATATTTGTGTACTTTGTAATTCCTGAAACTAAAGGAAAATCCAGTGCACAAATTCAAGCTGAATTAGCCGGTAAATAATGATGTAAACTGATGTTTAACATATTTATTATATTTTTATAGTTACAATAATGTTGATTTTATATGAAATTTTCGAAAAATCATGTTCCTTTTGTAATTATAATGATAAATTTGATATTATATACGTAATTCATTTACTTTTATTATAAAATAATGACATTTCAATGTATATATTTCATGGTATTTTCATATTTTGCTCTTACTATTATATTATCAATAATCTGACAACAATCTGAATGTTTTAAATTAAAATATTGTACCATGACTAAATTTTATTATTATTATTATTGTTATATAATATATAATAACATCCATATTTAAATTATTTTATTTCACAAATTACAATATTTATATCATTCGTCATTTACATAATTTTCATCAACATATTTAATTTAATACATATATAAAACTTACTGTTAGTTAAATTTGATCAAGACTAAATGAAATTTCACTTTTGGTGATTGACTTGAATGTATCTAAATCTTCATTAGTTTTAATATTTTATGAATGACATTAGGAAATGCTTATTTATATTTTAGCAATTATTTTTATATTATTATAATTTCTTTTTCATTATATATACTTTATTTTAAATTAGGAATTAGTTATTATTATACAATTAGTGTTAATTATTATTTTTTAAATGAATAATTAGAAATAGTGATTGCTCAATAGAAATTTCAATTTATCAGCTTTTAAATGTGTAAATGTCAAAACAACAAGAATTTTTGTATTATATTTTTCTTGAAATTATAATTATAATTATGGTATTATAAATTTTATAATTATAATAATTTTTGTATAAATTGATTTTCTTAAAAATATAGATGTATAATTTTTGATTTTTTTAAAAATCAAAATTAATTTACTTTTTGAATAAATCTTGAAGAAAAAAAAACAGTTTACCTATATAAATTACCTTTTTCCATTTCAAATATTCAAAAGTTGCGTTTATTTAACTAATTACATTTTTTTTAAATATATGACGTTTCTAAATTCATCGCAAGCGCAATCAAAGTAATTCAAGGTGCTAGATAAAATATTGAGAGTTTTATTCACTCAAGTGTCGACATAATTGTAGTGATAGAAAAAATAAATATTGATATATTGATATACAATCCAATAATTATTAACCGAGATCACTATACTGAAATGCATATTTCGAAAATTTCGACATTACCACTGTATCGTGGTAAATTCCCACCATCATCAATAGTAATAAAATGTATGTAGAAACAAAAAATTATTATAATAGGCAACTAATTAAGCAACAAACTGCTATAATGCTACTAAAACCTAAATATAGTAAACAAATCACCCATCCAAACGCCCTTCTACACCTAATATGACGAGATGACATTGGCTTGATATGACTTCTTAAATGCATGAATGCATCCCGAACATGCAAAGAACGAAGAAAATTTGGCTTCGAGTTAACACATCGATGCACATCTGCTCCTCGATCCTCGACAGATTAGTTTAAATATAAACACAGTTTCAGAAGGTTAACGTAATAGAACTTTGCTATTTGGAATAGTTTGGCAAATGCAGCGATGCAAACGATTATTTTTGTTAGTCATCTTGAATGGCACGCGTTTCAAACAATGCATGAATGAGTGTCGTTTGGTGAATCGATATTTTCACGCTGAAATCTTGTGGAACGGAGGTGTTTGCTATCCGATTATTCGCGGTAGTTTGAGCTAAATTTGAAATAGTGTTCTAGATTATTATTCGTGTTGTTTCTGACAATAAATCGAAATTTGAACCTGACGAATGATGAGTTCGATATTTCGATATATCCATACCGTATGATTGGATTAAAATTTTCCTACATTCCTACTATGATTTTTGAAAAAGACTTTTCATCCACCGATCGAATAACATATCGACTCGAATACAATTTTTTTTAATCTTCACATATCCGACCAATAAATCACTCACATTATACTATGTAAAAACCAAACTCTTCAGATGCATAACTTGGCAGTGTAATGACGATACGGCAATTATTCCATTATTCCATCGGGGTTCGATATTGAAGCCGTATTGACACAAATACCACATCGTTTTTAATTGCCCTCTTTTGCATATGAAAAGTTGACCGTTCGTTTCCTGTGTATGGTGGCCGATGTATGATCGAACGTGTCCCGTTTCAGCTGAAAGCTGAAGGCAAACAAAGGCTTGCTGCTTCGTGTCGTGAGTGGCTGGATGTAGAAGTATTATATTTGACGTTAGTTATTATTTATCTATCATTATGCGTTCCGGTTTCGATCGATGAAATTTAAGTGGAATTTTTCGAAGTGTGAATTTTATATGAAAAAAATGTATGATCGTTGAAATTCCAATAAATATAATAAATAACATACTTCATTGTTTCTACGCGATGTTCTTTTTTTATTAAACTATACTGTGTTTCACTGTTGAGGAATTTCACTATTGAGGCGCCAACGTATGTGATATCTTTTAAAATTAATGGAAAAAACACTTCATCGACACGTGAGCTTGATATTTTTTTTAAATACTGTTTCACAAGAGTAAAAAGCTCTTAAAAGATAATAAATATATGAAAACGTGATTAGTTTTGCGAAAGCGTGCGATATTTCAAAAATTTCGGCGACGTAAAGTCGACCGTTTATAAATACGACTTTAATGGTTCGAATGAAGATGAATTATGAACATTTGCATATTTCACGTGAGGTAAGATGACTTCAAATTTTGTTATATACAATAAATTTATACATAAAAAATAATTTATATAAATTAAACAACGGATTAAAAAAACTATAAGAATCATTTATATTATGCATTTTTCCAAGTAGGTACACTTAAATTTCATTGGTGCAAAAATACTTTTAAACACAATCAGCCTTGTTCAAACAATGAATCCTCAGATTTATCAAATGTTTATTGAGAGCCTCTCCACTTTGTATTGTCACTGATTTTCTATCACGAGACGAACATAAAAGCTAACCAGAAGTTTTTCAAACTGACAATGAGATTAGATAATGCAGATCTAGTGCTATAATTATTGATTGGTTTTGTAAATCTGTGCAGTATTCTTCGATGCATTGCGAATTACACAGGCCCGGTAGTTGTACTCTCTGAAAAACAGGTACTTGAAAATTTTGCAAACAATTTTCATTCAGACCCTTCGGCCAAAGGTTAAGCGGTCATAACTGATTCGTATAATTAACATAATGTGTTTTATTCGCGTCTTGTTGTATAATGTCGGATATTTTTAAAAAGACGCTCAATCTCCGCACGTTGTAGATAACTAATAAGCATTTTAAGCATTTTGATTGTCAATGTATATGTTTTACGTATCGGTGCGGTTGTCTTTTGTCGTGTTAAAAATATACAGAATTGTATGGAAATCTTTCATTGACGTTAGTCTGTATCGGGCTGCTTTTCGCTAAACATCAGCTTTTAAGCTCTCGACCGATATTTTTCGATCGAAAGTAGGTTTTAGTTGGATTTCGGGATTGTATAATGTGATTTCGTTGGTTTTCGTGGATTTTTGAAAAAATTCTAATAAAATAAATTTTGAAATCGATCTTCATAATAATATGAAAACGATTTGATTGGTTTTTATGAAAAAAAAAAAAATATATATATTTTAATTTTTTTAATAAAAAATAATATAAGATATTTTTGAACTCATTATTTTTTAACATTTTGATCGCTGTATCAATCGAACATATTCAAAATAATCGTCGTTTTTTAATTAGGTAATCGTAAATTTAGAACGAGAAATACAAAAATCAGCAAATATTTATTACGAACGGTTTTGATATTGTTTCTCATTTGCGCGTCATATTATTTACCGAATGTTCCAATGACACAGTTGTTATTGTTTTGATGAATGTTATGAATATTTAAAATTTATCTTTTGTAATGTATATCGTTGGTACATCCCGATAATTTGTTACGCAGACGTTTGTTATGTAGCATTGAATATTTTCGATTAGTGATGTGTAGAAGAAAGTGTATTGCTGTAAAATTTGATTTTTGTTAAATTTTTCATAATTTACCAAATTACTTTCAATAGAAGAACACTTATCAAATGAGGAAACTGCAGTAAATCATGCAGCGAGGATTAATCAAAACGATCATCTAATTTCCGTGTTTCATTTTGAATAAACTATGTAATTTTCCATGAGTTTCATTTCAAAATATCTACCATTAAATAAAGTTGTTGAAATGGCGCTGATTCAAAAAAATAATAACTACTCATTGAATTCGTTAATATCAAACAAATAAACTACGAAAATCTAAAACTTTAAGATGGTTCGAATAGAACCATTTCGTTTCGTGCGGTTCATTGAAAAGTTCGCCTTTTCCGAAACAAATAGCGGAAACCAATCTACGCGAAAAGGCGGGGTTTTTCAAATTCAATGTTAGCGCCGTTTTCGTTTTAGCGGGAGGCTATCGGATGCAACATCTGTCCGGCTAACAACAAATGGCCAGTACGAAGTCGGATCAAATTGCCGTCAGTAGTGCTTATCAACCGATGATGATGGAACCGCCCAAAGAAGAAGCTGGCTCGAAGACTTTGCAGTATCTGGCTGCTGCTGGAGGTAATTTCAAATTTGGAGATTTCGTATTCTGGTAATCAATAAAAATTAATCAACATTTCTTTCATTTCATGAATGAAATTATGATTTTAAGAAATTTTCACGATTTTTTAATCGAATTTTAATTTTTTCATTTATAAATTTATTACGTTGGTCATTTATTCCAGAGTGAAAAATTTATTTATTTATTTCATGGTTTTCCAAAATATTTTTATTGACATAGAAATGAGTTTTTTTTTAAAGTTTCTTAAATTAAAATAAAATATATTAACATAACAGCAAATAAACTGAAAAATTATGATAGATTACTCTATGCATACGTTTCTCAGTTCCTTAGAGCGCTTCCTGCAATCATTCAATTATTCATCATAAAAAAGTGTTTATTTGCGACAGTTTAATTGCATAAATCACTCTGCTTGAATGAAATCATATAAAAGATCTTAATAATATTTTTTTTATTATAGCAAACTTGGGAATTTTAGCGTTAGGAATGACCATGGGATGGACATCTCCTACATCGCCAAAATTATCAAAAAACGATTCAGAAAATCCATTAGGTACAGCAATTACTTCTGATCAAGCATCGTGGATAGGTTCATTGATCACTTTAGGAGCTGCTATAGGTAATTTTTTTATAATATATATCTTTTAATTTAATTTGTTAATACTATATAATTTATACAGGACCGTTGTATAGTGGATGGGCAGCAGATAAGTTTGGAAGAAAACGGTCGATTTTAGCTAGTGGTGTTCCGTTATTGCTTGGATGGATTCTTATAGCTTCGGCAAGTAATATTAATCAAATTTATGCTGCTAGAGTGATTTTCGGTTTGGCTGTGGGTCAACTTTTCACTATTGTCCCTATGTATGTTGGAGAAATTGCAGAGGTAATTTATATAGAGATTTCTTAATTTAAACTTGTGAATAGTGTATCGATCGATTGGCTACTTAAAAATGGATTTTAGAACGAAATCAGAGGTGCTCTTGGATCTTTCCTTCAAATGTTCATAGTTATAGGATTTTTGATATCATATAGTGTCGGCCCATACGTTAGTTATTTGGCGCTTAGTATAATTTCAATGGTGCCTGCTGTTTTATTTTTGATAGTTTTCTTTTTCATGCCTGAAAGTCCTGGATATTTGATCAGCAGAGGTATGTAAAAAAACCTTTTTTATTAATTATTTCTATATTTCTATACTTTATTATTCATGAATGCGAAAAAACCTTTTCAGGTCAAAAACAAGAAGCTCAAGCGTCTTTACAAAGGCTCAGAGGAAAGACAGCACAAGGTGTTCAAAACGAACTAAACGAAATGCAAATGGCAGTAGATAAAAACACACAAAAAGCTTCAATAAGTGATTTGTGGACATCTAAAAGCAATTTTAAAGCATTGTATCTTTCTTGTGGATTAGTAGCATTCCAACAATTATCTGGAATTAACGTTGTTCTGTTTTATATGGAAACAATTTTTAATAAAGCTGACACTGGATTACCTGCAGCTATTTCGACAATTATTATTGGCATTGTACAAGTAATAGCTAGTTCTGTAACCCCTCTTGTAGTGGATAGACTAGGAAGGCGTTTATTGTTGATTATATCTGGACTGGGAATGACTCTAGCTTTGGTTAGTTATCATTTCGCAATCAATATAATTATTAATTATACAATTTTTAATAACATAATTTTTAATTTTTAGGCATTGTTAGGTTTGTTTTTTATCATGGATGCCAATGGGAGCTCAGTTGTTCAATACATTACATGGTTACCAGTTGCTTCATTGGTACTTTTCATGAGTGTATATTGTATTGGTGAGTATATATTAGATAATGACTTATTTAAATAGAATTCAAATATATACAAAATAATAACAAATTCACATATCAGGTTTCGGACCGTTACCGTGGGCAGTGATGGGAGAACTTTTTGATCCTGTTGTGAAATCTGTAGCTTCTACAATCGCGACAACCTTCTGTTGGTTGATTGGATTTGTTATTACCAAGTATTTTGGTGCTATTTCAGATGCACTAGGAATGCATTATGCTTTCTGGATATTCGGGTTTTGTACACTTTCTGCATTTTGCTTTGTATTTTTCCTATTACCTGAAACCAAAGGCAAAAGTCTACAAGAAATTCAAGATATATTGAACAAATAAAAATATATAATATTTGTACAAACTAATTATACATGTGTAATATAATAAGTTGCTGTGATTCATTATAGAAAATCTTTTTCTATTACAGCTCTTTTAATATAATAAATTGATTAATATGTCAATTATGAGATTCAGGTGGATAATATGGAATTATCAAACATGTCAGTATATTAAATATATTTTAATTTTAAAATATTAATTTATTTATATCTTATTATGCTTAAGTTTATTATTACAACTCCCAAATGTACTAATGTATTGATTTGTTGCTATTATTATAAATTTTAAAAATATGAATATGTTGTGAAATATTGAAAAATATATAATTTGATTACAAAAAAACCATAAGTAAATCATGTATTATATTTGTTTTATTTTATTTTAATAATATATATGAATTTCATTTTAAAATAGCGGCAAAAATATATTTTGAGGTTTTACTCAAAGCCTTTTCACAAAATTAAAATAAAGGTTTGTTATAATAAAGATATGTAAATTGAAATAATATATTTAAGAGTGTTTTATTTTCTAATGTTTTATACACAATTTATTTTTATTTTATATAAACAACATAAAAATTTTCTTTTAATATTCAATATTAATATTTAATAATCTATCATCAATATTCAGTTAACAAGGAATGAAAGCATAGTCTGTGACTTTATGCTTTCTATTTCAAATCAATGTTGATAATTTTCACCAATTTAATCACGAATAGAATATTTAAATTTTCCAATTGGATTAATTTTTTTATTGTTTATCATTTTCATGTCATTTCAGTCAATTTTTACACAAATTTTTTAAATATGCACTTCTCTACGATTTTCAGAAATTTTTATATCTCAAGCAAATTTTTCTACAAGAATCAATAATGAAACATTTTGAAAAGAAGTTAAAAGACAAAATAATTAAATTAGAAACACCATACCTTAGAAACTTCAAAACTACTTCTAGAATAAATGTTGTTTTAAATAATTTGAATGTTTTATTAAGATTAAGACTTTGATTTTTTTACTGTGACTAATCAGAATTGGAAAATATTTGGAAAAATTTTTGCTATTCAATTTTTTTATTATCATTTTTACACAATGTGTTTTATAATTTTTTTATCTTTTATTTATCAGTTTTCTATTTCATCATAATCCCTTTCTAGTGCACACATATCTTCTCGAGCTTCATAAAACTCACTTTCTTCCATACCTTCACCAATATAATGATGTACAAAAGCTCTTTTGCTAAACATGAGGTCAAATTTTTTTCGCAATCGTTTCCAAGCAATATTGATAGCTGTATTGTTAGTTACTACTGCAACACTTTTTTCAACAGCTGCCAGATTACCACCTGGAACAGTCGTGGGACTCAAATAGTTAACCCCTACCTATAAACCACAACATTAATACAATTTACTTCTTTAAATGTTAATACAAATACTTGAACATAAATATATATATATACTTTGAATCCTGTTGGTGACCAAGTAACAAACGGAATAGAGCGATTAGCTCTGATTTGATTTATCGTAGAATTTATATCGGAATTAGCAACATTACCGCGAAACATCAAACAACATGAGACATATTTTCCTCGAAGTGGATTACATTTTACCAACTGATTGGAAGGTTGAAAACATGATTGAATTATGTGTTGCGTACTGACTTTTTCATGTCGTATTTTTGATTTAGACAACATTGGGGCATATGCGACCAAAGGAAAATGTATTCTTGGGAACGGTACTAAATTCGTTTGATATTGGATTAATGTACCATTTAATGAATCTTTAAAACGAAGGGAAGTCGTTATACACGATACAACCTATAACATTTCAAACAACTGTAATTCATGTTTATAAATTAATAAAATAAATTTAACTTTTTTAAGAGTCAAACCTGAGCAATCAATCTGTTAATACTAGTATAATTTGGAGAAGGTACATTAAGTAAATTTGCACAAATATCGTAACAAGCTTCATTATCAACAACAAAACAAATATCTTCTAACTCCATTGTAGCATGTGTTGTTAACATTGCATTATATGGTTCTACAATTATAGGAGAAATTCGCGGAGCAGGATAGATAGCAAATTCAAATTTTTGTGTTTTGCAATATTCTCGACGTAATCTATCCAATAACAGGGCAGTGAATCCTGATCCTGTACCGCCACCGAATGCTCTATATATGAGGAAACCTTGTAAAGAATCACAATCTTCTACAACATGTCTTATGGAGTTAGTCACTTGGTCAATCATGTCCGGTCCAATAGAATAGTATGCACGTGCATAATTACTAGCTGCATCTTCTTTCCCATTTATTAATTGATCGGGATGGAAAAGTTCTCTGTATATACCGGTTCTTATTTCATCTATAAAAAATTTTTTTCATGAAAGATTTAATCGATTTTCATTTAAACATGAAATGGAAATTGATTCACCCATAGGTGTTGGTTCTAAATCAATAAAAACGGCTCTAGGTATAAATTTTCCACAGTTCAATTCATTGAAAATTGTATCACATTGTAAGTCTTCTTCATCTGAATAACCATCGGGTCTTATGCCATGTTCAAGACAGTACAACTCCCAGCAAGCATTACCAAGCTGAACTCCACCTTGTCCAATATGTAATTGTACAATTTCTCCCTAAATTCATATATTACAAGTATTATTAACAATAACATTTTTATTTACGCTATTTATGAAAGAAAAAACCATTATGTCGTTGGAATTTATGAAAAATTTAGATTGGGAATCGTTTTGTAGCTTTAAAAGACAAGAAAAACAACCAAATGAACAAAAAATTATTTTTATTTAAATTTATAAATATATTTCAATTAAATTTCAGACAAATTTAGTTTTATATTAATATATTTTTATTTACATAAATCATAAAAATTCATTTTATTGTAAAAAAAAAATATAAATATAGGTACATTTACAAAAATGATTCAAACTTATTTGTGGATACATAGCATGTTTTTTATAAAAAACATGCTATGAGTTTGTCTATATTCTGTTTCATGAAAGAGAAAATTAAATATGAAGAAAATTCTTTATTAATTATCAAAATAGAATATTCACTTCGCAATATTTAACTTTAACACACTGAAAAATACTAGAAAAATTCCATACATATTTTGAATACTGTACAGGTTTTATTTTATCAATGAAAAATTGAGTTATTGAGAAAATTCCATTATGTAAACATATATATTTATTTTTCTGTTTAGTTCCTTCAAATGGTTATTTATATTTTGATGAGAAAAAACTATATTATTAGAAATTGATTTTTATCTTACTTCAGGAATGGAAAACATCAATTTACATGCTTCTATAAATACTACAGCTCTTTCTGAATTATTTTGTGAATCAGTTAATTTTTTTTAATTTTATTCGACAATTATTTTTAATTGAATTATTAAAATTTTCATTAAATTTCAGCATACCACGTAAAACTTTGAAAACTTTGATCCCCAACTGAGGATTGAAAAAATATTTCAAGCAACTATTTTAGTTATTTATTAAAGATAAAATGATAAAGGAACAATACTTTTGATATTTTAGAAGTATGTTTTGGATTCTTCTATTGGTTGTCTCACTAATTTAACATTAACATTATATCCATTTTAAACAAATATGTACTCCAAAAATATAAAGTTTGAATTATTTATTTTCAATAGCTAGGGTCTCTGCACCAACTGCATTTTTATTTGTATTTTTCCTATCACCTGAAATAATTCAAGGTATAATTTATAAGGCTACATGGCACATGAATGTGGTGCATTGATAAAATCATATATATGTAGTTTATATAATGTACACAAGACAGGGCCTTTTTCGATATTGTTGAAGGTTCGTATATTTTTCTGTATTATGCATGCCCACTAGTCATTTCGAAACGAGAAATCGATCATCTCATCTACAACATACACTACTCTCTTAAGGATACTGAATCTGTATCATTGACTCTTGTGATCAGATTTCCAGGCAAAATATAAAATATCAGGAACTATGAAATGAAGGGTGGAAAAAAACTAAAAATTCAAATATTAATAGCCACTCATTGCTGAATAATTTCAGAATGATAGCTGATTGCATCCAATAATTTAATGTTGATAATGATAACCAATAATATTTTAAAAAATTGCAGTATGTTTCTGTCTCGATCTGTAATTTGACGTATAATCTATACAAAATTTATCCACGGCATTTTTACCCAAAGATTATTTTCATTACATAAATACAAGTTTTCAGAAAATAGAAATGTTTGGATAAATAAAAAATCAGTATTTAAATAATTCAATTTTATTTTTTTTATTTAATTACATATCCTAAATTTAAAAAACAATTACATTGGTATAACTTTCGTAAACACACTCCTAGGATTTTCAAATTTAGTGTATGATGTATGTAAATGAAAAAAAAAAAACACTGGTATTTAATTACGTATTTATACAGGCTCAATTTTGATCAAATTATATATAATTCATTAATACTTAATGTAACCGACATATCGTAATCATCAGAACGACTCATTCTAAATGAAACGGATAATTCCGACCACAACAGACTTAACCAGAAAATAACATGAATATTATGATTAACCTCAGCACGAGAGTGATCAATTGTCTATCAATATTCTCGAAATTTTTGATATTTTTGTGACACAGAAAACCATACAAAAGTAAAAAAAGGACTAATATCAGGCTGTTATACAATATTTTCGAACTTTGGCTCACAGCCACTAAATCAGTTCAACATTCTGATAAAAAATAGTTAAGCGAAAACACGTGAACCAAAATTACTGACCCCCATATGAAAACATCTAAAACGTGACTACAAAGTCTTGTGAAAAAATCTTGTAAAGATTTTTGTTGTTTCTTAGAAATAATAGAGTATAATTAAAATAATACATAAATTATTGCAATCCAGTCGAACAATGTTAAGAAAATAAAATACCATCTTTAGAGAAATTATTATATATTTGACATAATTTTCAATTACACAATAACCCAATACTTTACAAAAATACTCTTTTTGCGAGAAAAATGTATTCAGTGAAACACTTTATACACAGTATTTAGTGGACATTTGTCTTTTTTACTGCCCGTAGGGTCAAAAGTACTGGGAAGTAGAATTGGAGGTCGTCTATATACATCAAACTCAGAAACGAGCGAACTAAAAATTATGTACAGCCGAAAACGTACAATTGGTGAGCGATTGAAAATTACTTCTGAGCGAAAGGAGACGTACGGATACTTAATTGTTCGCGCAACGATAAGGGAACATTCGATACAATATAGACAAACTAGACTAGAAAGTTACACTTTTAACAATTTTCAAGCGATCTTCGTTAGTTTTGTATGTTAAATCGTTTCATCGGACTTCGTATTGCGAGGTTATCATTGCATAATTAAGCAAATTTTAAAAGTAAACGAAAATATTTTTACATCACGTACGAGGTAAGGGCGAGTCGAGTTTTTGCGTCCGAAAGAGTGCTCTTTCGACTTTTCGTCGAAAACTAGAGCACCGATTCAAACGAAAAAGACGTCATCGCCATTATACCTCGTGACGAGAAAAGTAAGCATGTTTTTATAGTGTGTTTGATCGCGTGACCGATTTCGAATCCGATTCGAGCCAAATTTCAAGACGACGGATGTAATTCCGACGTTGCACGTCGACAAACAAAAACGAGATTCTATCGTTTGATTCAAAACAGTTTCCAGATTTGAACATATTCGAGATAGATCCGAACGGTTTTCTAATCTAAGTTTTGTCTTACAAATTTGTTTAGGGAGCCGATTACAAATGTCATAATAGTGGGGATGCTTTCGGAGACCTCGTCGAATACGAAGCGCTGAATCAATACTCAAAGATGGAAAGGATGGATTCGGCGAGGTCTCCGGACGCAGCGACGGGGAAAGAGATCGGTCACGGGCGATGATGTGAAGCTTCTACTCGGCCTTGACGGGGGCGGGGGCAGGTGTGGGTGCGGGCGCCGGAGTCGGGGCTGGGGCGGAGGCCGGGGGCTGCGCCTCGCGTTTGGCCGCTTCGTCGAAGTCGGCGTGCAGCGCCGGCACGTCGTCGTCGTCATGGTGCAACTTGGGGGCGTGCGTCGCTAACCTCTTCAACTGTCCGAGACCGTCGGGTCCGAGTTGGGCCAAGATGCCCGGAAGCATGTCGGCCACTTGCCTCGTCTCCCCGTGACCGGTGATGACGAAGGTGTTCGCGGCCAGCGAAGCTTTGGCTTTGGGGTTGTTGAAATGGACGACGGTCGCGTCGTCTTTGATCATGTTGACTTCTTCGATGCCGGGGATCGGGTTGAGGGACAGCTTCTTGAGGGAGGACTCGAGTTTCTTGTCGTCGGTGGCGGCGGTGGCGTGCACGACCTTCTTCTTGCGGCGGGGCGTCCCCTTGCCGCCGATGCGCACCTGCGATTGCAGCTTCTTCAGCTTGTCCTGGTTCATCGTCGCGAGGGTTGGGGCTGCGTTCGGGGGACCAGGTTACTCGCCGACGACCCACGTGCTCGCACAAGATGGACGCCGCGCGCGCTCACCCACACACCCGCACCGGCTAAAAGACTCGGGGGAGGCCCCGACCGCGCGGATCGCGGCCTGTGCCGGCGTACATAACTGCGCTCAATTCGTTGCGGTGAAAATTTTATTTTCAGGCTTTTGCGCATATTTTATCGACACGTGTGCACCGATGATTGTGACAGGGTTTCGAATAGGATTTTTTTTCAGTTACGGTTCGACGAAAAAGTAATACAGTAATCCACCGTATAGCGTCATTTTTTTCGAATGTATTTAAATTCTATTTTTTTTTAATGTATTTGAAAAAAGAATTGACTCGTAAAAATATTAAAAAAAAGAATAATGAAAATATTTCATTTATTTCCTAAATTCCCCTCTATAACGTCGATGAACTTATCTTGACTTTATAGGAGAGGATTACTGTATTTAGGTTCGGTTCAGCTCCAAGTTTTCAAAAAAAACCGTACACTTACAAAAACCAACTTTTTCAAAAATTCCAAAAAAAATAATAAAACCTTTGAAATTGCGACCGGATCTAAGTGCACATGATCCAAACGCACATGTTTTCGAAATGTTCTAATTAAAGTGAAAAACATTTATCACCAAACCGTAAGGACCAAAATAAGTTTATTATGTTAAAAGAATTTCAAATAAGACATTATAGTATATGCAAACAGTATTTTTTAAGTAAAAAAATACTATTTCTTGATTACCGATTTTTCGTGTTAATTGATTTCCACTATAGTATCGTTATTAACGTTTCGATAAAATCATTTACATAAACATTCTAATCTATTTCATATTCCCGATGATTGGTAGCGAACCTTTTAAAATGAATATGATTAAAATAAATTATAAAGCATTATTGGATCGTTTAATTATGTTGTAGTCCTCCGATCGTTGTGCAATACGTGTCGTGTGTGATAGTGTCGTTGTGTGCCAGTGTCGTTTGTGCAAATGTTTGGTTATCGTAAAAATTGTTGCGAAAATAGTCGTCACGCGATAAAATTATACACATAAAAAACGCATAACGCAATTGGCATAAAATTACGATGTTAATCTCGTTGAATTGCAAATCGAAATTATTCTTGAAAAATCGAAATTATTTGTTTTTTTCTTATAAAAATTAGTAAAGCAGAAGTAAAACTAACTATTTATCATCGAAATTTTTATAAAACAATGTTTCAGTTCATCAATGAAATGTATTTAATATTAAATTTGTATAAATTTTTTTTATGAAGGTGAGTGGAAAAAAATCACAAGTGCATTTTATTTATAAAACTTTTAATCTAATTTTAAGTGTAGAAAAATACAAATATCATACTTTCAAATATAAAAATAGACAAATCCCAACTTTATTATGAACAAAAATATATATTTATCATGCAAACGTGTAGTGAAACACATAATTGAACCAAACAAAATGAAAAATAATAAACAAAATATAAACTTAATCTTTCAATTCTTTGATTTTTGGTCCACCTTCGGGATTGTCGCGCCAAATGGTGTAGTTGAGGCATGTAGCGAGAGACAACCAAGCAACGTATGGAATGAAAAGATATCCAGCTACTGGATTAATTCTATAAAAAAGGACTCCACAAACCGACGCACTAGCATGTAAAGCGACGATGTCCACTAAGCTCTGAAATACATAAAAAAAACATTATATGCCATTTAAGAATACTATTATGTTGATATATAAAAATTTATACCCATTTCAAGGAATGAGCTCCAAAGAATATGGGAGACCAGGCCCAATTTAAAGCCAACTGAGTTCCAAATACCATCAAAGGTATTTTAGCATCGCCTAAAGTGAAAGATAATTATTTTAAAAGAAAATTCTCAAATTTAATTAATGATCAACGTTGATGTAAATCATTTACATATGTAATTAAGAAATAAATTTGTTCCATTTATATAACAAAATTTTTAATATTTCTTCAAAATAAAATGTGCGGTAAAAAGTGATATGTCATCGCTTACATAAGACTGTTTGAATAATTTTAGGTAAACAGTCGTAGATACAGGTAAAACCACTTAGGATCCTTTGGAAACCTTGAAATTCAATTTGAAACACCAAATCAATATTTCATAGACGTTACGATTTTTCAGCAAAACATATGACATATGACAACATATGACAACAATGCTATTTTCGATATCGATGATTCTGTATTCAAATTTTCATTAAAAGGCATGCAATTTGCACATCAAACATTCATCAATATCATTACCATCAAACACAAACATACTTATATAGACTCATAACGAATTCTCAACGAATAAAATCAAATCGATCAGAAATACTTAGTTAATTATACTTCATATTGTTCTTTTTATAACACGTCTTTCATAAAAGCAGTACAAAAACATCAATATACTTTGACAAATAGAATATAATATGATTACATACAAGTCATACATTAACCTAGATATGGATGACTGAAATCGCTTGATGGGCCAAAAATATAAATATTGTATTGACTTAATAATTATATGATATATTTTACATTGAAAATTACAATCAAGCTATTTTATTATATTTTAAACCAAAACCTTCAATTGGAACACATATGCTCTTATCATCAAACGTTTTTATTTACACAATACAGAATTCAGATACTTTCACAACTATAAGATTCTTATAAGATTAACAATGACTATACCTTTGAACCCTCCACCGTCTCTCCACACAAGATACGAAGCATATCCCATAGAAGTATAGAGAGAAGTCCAAACTGGGCCGAAAACCCAATTGGGCGGTCTCCAAGAAGGCCTCTTCAAAGTTTCATACCAGGCCAGGCTTCCATCCTTGCTCTTGACCTCGGGCCTGGTGATGAACCCACCAACGATCCCGCCCAAATTGGGCAAAATGGAGGCTCCGATGGCCGGCCAGTAAGACATCTTCGTGGACCGAGGCTTCGACGGAGAATGACAGGCAAACGATTAGTGGAATACGCAATGTAAACAGTTATGTAAAGCGGGTGCGGCTTGTGCTTTGGGACGATAACGTTCCGGTGGATTCGTGGCCTTGATTATCATGGGAATGACGCAAGAGCCTGATTGGTCAGATGAGCGGTATTTACATGTTCGAAATTGCCACCATTTCCGTTGTTATCCGTTTGAGAAGGTTAATTGTTTTTTTGGCAAAAAATTTAATTGTCAGAATTTTAATCGAAAACGGTAAGAATAAAATGATGAATGATTGGCAGAATAAAATAATAAATGGTCAGAATTTAGTAACGAAATGGTCAGAATAAGTTAGGTTAGGGTTTTTAATATTATTCTGACCATTTAATATAAATTCTGACAAACTCATTTCAAATTCTGTACTTTTTGATTAATACCCATTCTGACCAGAACACGATTAAAATTCTGACCAACGTCAAATAAATTCTGATAAATGGGATAAAAATTCTGATCAAAATCGTATTTAAATTCTAACCATTTAAATAGTAGCCATTGTTTTTTGACTAATCATTAAGGTTGATTGTTTTATAATGTTTGAATCGGGTTTTGTCTTGTCGGTGTATTGTTGTGTAAGTTTTGGTTTTAGTTGAAAATTTTGTACAATAAAATTTATCGAATAAATAACTGTTTTCTTTTTGAATATTTGATTTGATGTAAAAATCGAGTTATTAAAACATTAATTGGGTAAAAGTTGCTCATCGCCCATGAGGTTATCAACCTCCCAAGAGGTGAAACGCATACATATACAATTCCAGTTGTAAGTTGTTAGTTGGTACCCTTCATTCACGCACACATTCGCATCCAACTTTTGACGTTAAATGTCAGTTGTTATTTCTATACAATATAAAACCAAACCTAACCTAACCCAATCTAACCCAACCTAACGAATGAAATTGGGTTTTGTGTTGATTAATTGATCGTGGTGTTGAATACTCTAATGATTCTGCTCCGATACCTGAACAAAAAGTTTCGTGGTCTCTCTGTATCAAGCGCTCGTGCTTTTCGACCAATTTTCAAGTCTTCCTACTACCATAAAATAAACCAACATGTGAGTGATGCAATACTACAAATGAATACTCTAATGATACTGCTTCAATATCTGAAGAAAAAGTTTCGTACGACCACTGTCAAACTGCGAACGAATATAGGTGTTTGTACGTGTATAAACGTAATGCCAGGCGCGCTACCTCTGTGTAGGTACATGTATGTGATAAACGCGTTTCACTGCTGGGTGGTAGGTACGTTCATGGGGGGGTAGTTAAATTTTACCCATTAATTGTGGGATCGGTTGTAAATAAATGATGTGAGACTGTGAGATTGAGAGATTGTGTAATTTTGAGTAAGACCAATCAGAGATACATGACCAATTAACACACTTTTATATAAATGTACGGCGCTAAAATCCTATTTAATTGATTTAATCAGTTTATTCCATCAGCAAAATGATTCGATCAATTATTTATACATGTACCTAAATAAATTCAATTATATTTTATTCGATAGGTATATGCTTAAAATTCACACCTTTTGGTTCTGAACAAAATGTTGCACGTTTTTGACATTATTCAAGTGACAGTTTAACCTCAAATACTCATGCGCGTGTTTTGTAGCGGGTCGATTGTTTCTTTAGTTTTGATGTTGATTTTGCTTCGTTAACCATGGATTATCAAGTCGGAAGTATTGCAGATTTGATTTCTGGATTACGCACACCGAATAGGCCTCGCGTTCAAGTTCGCGCCGTCACTCCGGTGAAACAACCGCCAGTCGACGATGATACACCTCGTACTTCTCCCTTAAAATCAGCTAAGGCTCGAAGACTTCATCCTCTTTCTAAGGAACTCACTGAAGATTGTCCCAGTAGTCCTGTTTCTCGTACTGTTGTGCCAAAACCAGTCAAATTGACGAAAGTTCGTGAAAATAAAGAAAAACGGATCAATAACTTCAAATTCTTGTCTCAACTTTCGGATTACGAATCTGATGGAAATAATGAAGATAAAGGAGAATTTGTCAAAGAATATTATCAAGATAAAAACGGAATTGTAAAAGTAAACAAGCTAGGTAAAGAAAAAAGTCCGAAAACAGATTTTACTTCAGATGAAACACAAAACGAAACATCAAATCTAGATGTTAATAGTAAAGTTAAGAAAAATAAACGCAACCAAAATGAAGATGCAAACGGAAATAAAAAGAAACAAAAGAAAAATAAATCTCGTTTACAACACGAAGATGAAAGCGAAGTTGTCTCCGAGAGTCTAAATATGAAAAAAAATAAATTGAAGAGAAAATCTGAAAATCCATTAAACGAAATTACAAACGAGTCGAAGAAAAATAAAACAGACTCAGTAAATAACGTGGAACCGACCAATTCCAAGAAATCAAAAAAAAATAAAACCATTCAAGAAAATAACTTACATTCAGAAATTAGTTCCCAAGAAAATTTGAAAAAATCAAAAAAGAATTCATTAGCTGAAAACAATTCAAATATTGATTCTAGTCTTGATATTAACTCAAAAATATTAAAGAAGAAGAAAATTATAGATGAAAATATAAATACTGATGTGGCTGCTGATGCAAATCAAGAAAATGGCGAAGATGGAGAAATGGATCAAATCGATGGAGGCTTGACTGATTTTCAAAAGGCAGCTCAGCGTAGAATCCAAAATAAAATGAAGAAGGAATTAAAATTTGAAGAAGAAGAGATTAATAGAACAATTTTTATTGGTAATATTCCAGTATCAATTTTAAAAGGCAAATTTAAAAAAATTTTGAAGAATAAATTTTCCCCAT
Organism: Hydropsyche betteni; assembly: GCA_028571205.2. Taxonomy (NCBI): domain Eukaryota; kingdom Metazoa; phylum Arthropoda; class Insecta; order Trichoptera; family Hydropsychidae; genus Hydropsyche; species Hydropsyche betteni. Next base: position 1,008,584 of record JAOXNN020000066.1, on the reverse strand, counting down.
ATGGTGCCATAGAATCTATAAGGTTTTCATTTTTTTCTTTCGTTAGCATAAACTTAAAAAAAATATTAAATATATGAAAACTAATGTCATTAATTTGTCTTTATAGAATAAGGAATGTCCCTGTTGAAGACTTAAAAACAAAGCCAAAAGTTGCATTGATAGAAAATAAATTTCATTCAGAACGATCATCTGTTTCAGCATATATAAAATTTTCAGAGCCATCATCTGTAGAAAAAGTAAATTAACAATAAATCATTGTTTAATAATTTTATGTATACGTAAAAGTGAAATTTCATTAACAGCACTTAAATATTTCAGTCTCTTGTTGAAAACAATACTAAAATTGAAGAAAATCACATTAGAGTAGACTCTTGCAGTGGAGGCAGCAAACCCAAAGTAGACAGCAGAAAGACGTTATTCCTCGGTAATCTTCCGTTTAATATCGAAGAAGAAAAAGTGAGAGAGTTTTTTGAACAATTTGGCACTATTTTATCTGTGAGAGTTATACGTGATAAAAAAACGCAAATGGGAAAGGGTATGTGAATTTTATTATGTTCAATAATCTTAGGCCATTTGGATATGCCAATTAATCATAAATATAATGGATTATTTTTTAGGTTTTGGTTTTGTTAATTTTGAAAAACCTGACGGTGTCGAATTGGCTCTTGCCGTTCCCGAAGAGGATATGCAAATTGGTGGTAAGACAATACGATTGAAAAGATATAACTCTTTTAATCCCAAGGATGAAGCAAGCAAAAATCGCACATTTGGTGATAATAGTTTTAGGAATAATCAAAAATCGGGAAAAATAAATAGCAAGGTCCAATATAACAGCAAAAAGAGGGATGAACAGGTATTTTCTTTGCTTGACAATTTTTGTAGGGTTTGATTTTAAATATTTTAAAAAAATATCTTATTTTAGGGTAATAAATTAAGAAAAAGAAATAGTATGCCAAATCATCTGAGAAAAATTAAAGAAAACAAAGGATCTGAAAATAACCTCAATTCCAGTGTACAAAGTGATTCAGCAAATAATAAACATCACGATGATAGTTATAAAGGCATGACTGCTAAAAAGAAGAAGGTATATGTCAATTCTATCAAAAACTATTCAATCAATTTTCTAAATAGGAAATCACTCCATTTGCTTTTTCACTTACTTTTTTTTTCTATTTCAGAAAAATAAAATTAACAAAGGGATCCTAAAAAAGAAAAGGATAAGCAAGATACTCACACAAGATTCAAAACCAAGAAAATCTATGTAATTTATTTTATTTTTTTATTTGTGTAATTGTTTTGTGGGATTAAAAATAATTAAACAATTTTTGATAATATGATATTATTTATTTCCAATATGGACATATTTCAAGTTTATATTGAAATTTGATAAAAAAAATATTGCAAACAGTGAAAATACTTGATATATTTACAATTTAAATAATACAATATTGTTTTATTTTTTATCTAAAAGTCTATTCTTTTAATAAAAATTTAATAATCCTACACCTATACACATAATTTATATTTTATTTGAGCAATAAGAAGTAATTCTTATTCAAAACAGATGAAGTTTTTTTTTACATTCATACATCTTCGAATTTAAATAAGATTTCATAGAATCGTGATTCTCCTATTGTGGAAATATAAGTCAAAAGTTGAAGGCATGATCAGAAAGTATGGATATTAAATATAATGGCACCTTTGACTTTCGAAATGATATCACGAAAACATTTTCAATATAGTTCCGATATTTTCGTATTCGTTAGTATAGGACAGTTCACTCACTTTTCTTGAATTTAAATCAATCGTGGAACGGATTTATTCCATAGAACACACTTTTTTTGGCAATACGATTTTACACCATTTATATTTGCATGAATGAATTTCTTACATCGAAACATTCATGCAAGCATATTCACGATACACATAAAAAAATTACATCTAAGAAGGGTGGTATGTAATACATTTACTAGTGTAGATGTTTTTTTTTTAATGCAAACTTTACGTTTTTGTGATTGTTATGAAATTTAATTAATTATATACATACACATATTCAATATTTAATGAAACAAAATTCATCAGATTTTAATAAATAATTCATTTGAAGAATTCATCGTAAAATAGATTTTGTCATTTATTGAATTTACAATTATTTTTACAATTAGTTAATCTTAATTTAACCTCGTTTGAATTTCAATACCACAAGTGTTATAATTAAGAATAAAGCTATCCAAATGATAGTGGCAAGGAATCCATTATACACATCTGGTTCGGTAATTGCCCAACCTCTTGTTAGCATTGATCTCAAAGACGTAGTAGCCATAGTAAGCGGAAGGCCTAATGCTACATATCTCAATACAAGAGGCATTCCTTCAATTGGCCATATAACACCGCTAAGAAGCAGAGTTGGATAGAAAGAACCAAGTGCAAGTTGAATAGCATTTCTTTCCAGTTCACATATAGCAGAAATTACGAAACCGAAGCACATTCCACATAAACCTGTCACAAAATAGAAAAGATATGTATGAATAATATGAATCGTAAAATATTATTTTTACATAATATTGAGATAAAAATACCTTGTAGTATGGTTAAAGTGATCACCCAAAAGATATCGCCTTGACATTCTACTCCGAAAATCAAAATCATGAAAATTAAGACGAGTGCAGTTTGACCACACATCACAACAAATTGAGTAATAACGTGAGATGTTAAAATTTCTCCTGGTGATACTCCAGCAACCCAAGAACGATCAAGAAGACCTTCAGTCCTTTCAATAATAAGAGCTGATGATGTTAAAGCGACAGCAAGGAAGAAAACAATTCTGTAAATAATAAGCAAGATTAGATACATATTTCAGAATCAAATATCTTCAAATTAATCATTATATTACGTTAGAATAACTCCAGGAGCAACAAAATCTGTAAATGATGGATTGCTTTTACCATAAATAGGTTCTTTAAACTGTATAGGTATATCTCCTAGCTTTGGATTTTCTTTACATGCTGTAAATAGATCCTGTAATATAAAAGTAAATATAATATTATCATGAATTTAATTAGGGAAAAAATTAAAAATCAACTTTTTTTAAATACTACCTTAGCGAAGTCTCTATATGAGAATTGTAGATCTCTATTCAACATCAGCCCTATTTGTTGATTTGACATATCTAGCCATACCCGTACTTCCGATTGGTCCAATGTTTCATCATCAGAATCCCGTCCTACAAAGATTTACATAGAATTATTAATATGTGCATTATTATAATAAATATGGACTATTTTTTTTTTTCAAATAATATTTTTTATATTATATGAAGTTTGACAAATAATTTTACCTAAAGCCATTCTTGCTACCATAGCATCAGTGAAATTTTCCGTAAAGTATAATGCACCCCAAGCATCACCGCTTTGAACTGCACCTATTGCATCCTCAACAGTCGAATACGGCACTTGTACTATAGTATTATTATTGAGATGCTGTAGATATCGACAGGATAAATTTTTAAATGAACAGCCTTCTAATTGATTACACATGCCACCCATCGCCCAATCATTCACTTCATGATTAACAATTGCCTAAAATTTTAAATCAATATTAAAATTCAGTTTATGAAAGAAATAATTTGAAAAGTTAAGAATTTCACTCACTAATTTAAGTCCAGTGGGATCTCTACCAACAGCTAAGCAAAATAGTATAACTTGCATTACTGGTAAAGCGAAAATGAATAACATTATTCCAACGTTTCGCCACATTTTCAAAAAGTTTTTCTGTAATAATGCTCTCATTTTGCCTTTAGTTGTCAACTGAAAATTCATCAAAAAAACATTATGTGATGAAACAAAAGGAGAAAGAAAGAATGAATAAAGAATTTGAAATTTTTCTTTTTACACATTTCATATTTTTTGCTACTTACAGTTAAACAAAATGAACAGTCTCCACATTCTTTACAGTCCATTCCTAAATCTGGAGTTGTGATTTTGGAGTGTTTCTGCGTGCGATAAAAATTATTTTCATTAACATGCATGAAAATCGAATATATAAGCGTGAATTTTACATTCCAATTAGAATATTTTTCAGGGCTAGTGCAGTAAAAAATGCACATGCATATTTTAATTTCAATGTATAATATGTATTCTTATGCAATCATCTTAATGCAAGATTATTTATGATTTAAAATAAAAATGTCACTTAAATAAATGACACATGATCGTCACAGAAGCATAGCGTATTTATAATAAAAAATTGAATGAAGATTATATACATTTAAATTTAAACTAAAATATCAATTTTACATGCGATCCTTTTAAATCATTGTATTTAAAAAAACATATAAATATAGAAAAAAAACTTATTTTCATATAAAATATTATATATACTGATCTATGTAATAAAAAAACTCACATCAAAATGACTTCCTACTCCATTAGAACTATCTTGAATAAGAATTTCTTTACTTTGGTGGAAATTTAGTCCTACGACAGTTGAATCTTCTATCACATATATGGGTTCATCTTTTTTTCCCCAATTGAGGGAAGCCAAAGAAATATTATTACTAATATTTAATTCGACAGGTTGATTAGCCTGACCTGAAAATAAAAAAATGATTTAATTTTCACCCATTAAATAAGATGATATAGGTACAATTTAATAGAAGAAAGACAAAAAACCTTGTTTTCGAGAAAGTTTTAAAAACACTTCTTCCAATGACTGACAACCGTACATGGACAAAAGAACCTGTGGGGATTCTTCTGCCAGCAGTCTGCCACTCCTCATCAGACCAATCTAAAATTAAAGAATATGAAAATCACCAAATCAAGATGATTTATCCTTAAAATAATAAATAATACATACAGCATGTGCTTGTCTAGCCTCTTCGATATAATGCGTGGTGATGATCACAGTTTTATTTCCATCCCTCGTGATTTGAACTAAATGATTCCATATCGACTGACGAAGCAAAGGATCTACTCCCACAGTTGGTTCATCCAATATCAACAGTTCTGGATCGTGCATCAAAGCTACAGCGAAAGATACACGCCTTTGTTGACCACCACTGCAAAAAATAATCACTCAAATTATATATTTTATAATAATGATATTACGTTATTAATATTATGAAATGACTGATGATTCTTTCGTTTGATTAATCTCGTCATAAATTGATAGTTGTTTGTTTAATAGCGAAAAACTTTATAATTAAGTGGGTCATATTGTGAATTACTAGCATACACATTAGAAGATCGCCTTGACAATTCGGCGAAGCGATCAAGCATTTGATAGAACTTCAACAATATATATATTTTTGTAAATTATGCGTGTCTTCACTATGTCTATAATTCAGTGGTGGATTTAATTCGCTTGGGGCTCGAGGTTTCATGAAATTTTTGGTGGCCCCCTATACATATATAAATATTATACAGTGCCGAGTTCCCATCATACACGAATTATTCATATTGAAAAAAATTAGCGCCTCAGCTGAATATTTTATCATTTATTATTGTTATAAATAATTAGCTTCATAAAATAAAAGATAAATACGCTTTTTTTTCTTCAGAAAGTGATTCAAATTCCATGATATTTATCGAATTGGTATAGACAAACTATAATAATCAAAAAAATAGTAGAGTCCCTTTCCAACTAAGCGCTCTGAGGCGAGAGCCTCACCCGTCCACGTATAAACCCGCCACCGATCGAATTCCTTTGCAAATTTCGACCAACTCACACGAAAACCCACCACCCATCCGACACCGAAAACAATACGCACAAGAACACACATTAACCTTGTCGAATCGGGCCGAGCCGATTTTCACATTACGCAAATATTGCCAACGGAAGACGAAAGTCGTTCCTCGGCGACTGCGCCGATGATGATGATGGCGATGATGACGCGCCGTGACGCAACGGAACCGGCTGGAAACTCTTCGTTTCGTTTTCGTTTCGTCTCCGTTCACTTTTGAAACGACGATCGCGTCGAAAGACATGCAAATGTGGGGGAAAAAACGGGTGCATCTGGGGAACGAGGTCCGCGATGGCCGACTGGTTGCACGCGACGATGATGGCCGTTTCGCAAGTGTTATGGTTTGGCGCTCGTTGTGCGATCGTTATCTAATTGTTGCGTCGTTTTTATGGTTGGAAGGGTTGAACCGTGGTATTTGAATCGATTTTATCTATAGATTATAAATAAAAATGAATGTATGTGTGTGTGTTAGTTATGCATGCTTTTACCGCTGATGCGATCGCGATGAAATTTTGTAAATATATTGGTTGCGCATTCGGAAAGGGTAAAATTATTTTGAAACTCGATCTGACGCTATTTTTAGATGAAAAGCAATGCCGGACCTGAGCAACGTCGACTGCCCGAGCCCGTTGCCCGAGCAACGTCGGGTGCAAACCGCTAGTAAATAATAAAATGAGATGTATTGTTGGAATTCGGAGAGAGCGAATTTTCGCATTAATTTTTTCGGTTGATGTAACAAAAAAGTTAAAATTCTTATGGGTTTTATTACGTGAATTTTTAAAATATGAATTGTGAGATTTTTATCGGGAATAAATTTGAATATGTTGTGTTTAAATGAAATTATTTGTCATTATTATCTAATTAGACTATAAAATCTACATTCCAGTCATAATAGCGTGCCACCATTATCAAAAGCATAACTCCTATATTACGACACACATCAATAAGTGTTCCATAAACGATTTAATTAACAGAGGACTTGAAAAAAGAAATTGATCGACTGCGTAACACTTCGATGGCAGCCGTCCATCAGACCATAAGTAACACCATCATCAAACGATACTTTTTTTTAGATCGAAACGAAAAAAACAACCGTCAGTAGGACATTTCCGACATGGGAAATATCACACGTTAAAAAGTGGCACGAACTCGATCGATAAAACAATTCTTATTTACACAAGTTTCCGAATCGAATATCCAGTTTTTTCGCATATTACATAAACACACGTAATATTTTAATATAAATACGCGGCAACGCAATAACTTTCTAAAATTTCCGCAGCGATCTTACAAAATATTCAAATCCGCCAAAAATGAACAGCGAAATCGGAAGACAACGGATTGTTAAAATCGAAAACTAGGTGACCGTATCTCGTTAAAATAATCTATTGTATAATGTGATTTAACAACGAATATAACAATTATGAGATTTTCGGATGAATTGGTTTTTCAGATTGTGTATCTTACCTGAGATTTTTCACGAGTCTGTTTTGGCTGGGAAGGTCGAGGAAGTTCAGGAGGAATTGGAGACGATCAGTTATTTCGGTTGTGCCCATTCCGAAGATCCATCCAAAGTACATCATGGTTTCTTTTATGGTAAATTCTCCGTACAATGCTATTTCTTGGGGCATGTAACCGACTCGTTTTCCAGGCACTCCGGATCCTTGAATAAAAATTTTAACGTCAAATTACTATGAAATCGACAAATTTGTATTCATATAAAACTAAACGACTAAACTGGAAGAATTTTTTAAGTGAGGAAATGAGTATTTATATTTTATTGAATATTTGCAATATGAAAATGTCAGAAATAAAAATTTTGTATAAATAAACAATGTAACTTAATAGACATGGAAGATTTAATCGTCGTTTCTTTGTGAACATATCGTGTTTTTTTTGTAGTAAAAAAGACACATGCTGTTAAACGTGACTTTGAAAAGATCAAAAGAGACCCATGCGTTAAAAGTTAATAAAATAACCAGTATTTGAAATTTAAATTTTACATAAAAAAAGACGACCAATAAACGTAATTTATACGCGCGAAAATATTTCATTCAACATATGATTCAGCACATTAATTTTAAAATATATTTGACATTATTATGTTTGACATAATTTTATTGATGAAAATTCATAAATCAGTAAAAATTTTATTACATAACAATGTTTTAAATTATAATTTGATTGATAAAATTCATATTTATATATTAGCGAAACTATTATTATATTATATAACATAAATAAAAATTAAACGAACCTTTTGTCCCAGGTTTTCCACCGAGTACCCATATTTCACCAGAGTCTAGTCGTCTTCTACCTACGATGCATGAAAGTAATGTCGTTTTGCCGCAGCCTGACGCACCCAACAAACCGTATCTGGAATTAATCATAAAATTTAAGCATCAACAAAAAATCTACAATCATAAATTGAGAAAAATGCGCAAGACTTATATTTTCATATAAACAATGCCGTTTCAAATTCAAATTAATTAAAGTACGCATATTTTAGTATAAAAAGACTTTCCAACGTTCTTATATAACATGAAAAATACTATGGTCGAATAAAAGCAGAAGGTTTTTTAATAAATTTTCTGTGTGTGATTTTTCAGACGGGCACACCTAAAACGGTCTATCTATTAACATTGAAACGTTCCAAAATTGTACGAAGATCATTTTGGAAGAATACGAATGTGTCGTTCGAAGCCTTTTCAAGGATTCTTTACTATTTTCGCAACTCGATTAGCATTGAATTTGAATTTTTCTTCGTTCACGTGTGTTCCATTAAAATGTGTCGTCTATATTGTAAATCAGCGTTAATAGTTTTAGATAGAACTATAAAAGTTTGTGTCGAAAGAAAAACCTAAGCCCAAAATCAGATATGTAAATGGTTTAAAATCACTAAAAAATTCAAAATCGTGATAATTTAAATTTAAAATCAGGAATCGCTTTAATATCTCGAATCCACTTAGATAATGTATTATTAATGGGTATAAAAAAACGAAACTATTTTCCATATTTTAAATAAAATAATTAATTAAAATTGAATAATTATTGTTAATAAGTTAGCTATAAAAAGTCTCAGACTGTAAAAACGCAAATTTACTATATAATCTTGCATAACTGATTTTTTGCAAAATCACACGTTTCACACGATAATTTTTCAATTAAGATCGATTTGAAAGTGATCAATTATAATATGAAAAAATATTTTTTCAACGGTACGTAATACTGAAAAATTATCATTGACATGAAAAATTAATCATTGTATATTATTATGTAAATAATTTTTTTTTTTACACGTAAAATCTATCATTTATTCATTTCGACCAACGAGGAAACTACAATCATCAATAAAATTCTTCAATAGAAAATCCATATTAAAAGAACACTTAAGATTTTCAAAATAGTCTATAATCCTCCATAAAAAGCATCGGCCGTTTTTTCCAACGATATCAATTAACATTGCAATGGCCGCGCGCTGCAATTGCTATAGGAAAACCATTAAAAGCGATTTGATTATCCTCGCACACCTTGACTCTCGGGTCATCGGGCAATTGTCGCTACGTTGTTGTTGTCGTCCATTGGCAAACAGCCGTCGTCGACGACATTGTAATTAGCGAGGCTGTCGTCGCAATGAGGTTGAGCTTTTCGAAACAACGCTCTTCTAATCGAGGATGGTTTTCAAACGATGCGTAAATCGATGGGTGTATTGATTGCTTGAAAGGTTTCCATGTTTCATTGTATTGACGTTTCGAGAACGAGGTTTTAATTTGATTTTTTTTGTATATAATCAAGAACATACATAAACTTTTAAGTGTGTCCCGATTAATAATTTTTATTCATATATAATAAAACTGTTGGAAAATCAATGATATATGAAGCTGAAGAAAACTCACATGGTCCCTTTGGCTACGGTCATGTTCAAATTGCTCAACACTGGATTCGGATTTTTTTTCGAACCGTAAGATTTGAACGCATGCCTGACGCATACGGCTTGCTGTCTTTTGCTCCATATCTACAATAAAAAAATATTACATAATCGTAAAAAATTATGTCGAACGAAATGTGAAGGTTGTTTTGTTATTATCGATCAAAATTTTGAATGGGCTGTACTTAGTCGAAAGAACGATGCCCTGAAAGTATGTTATGTATGTATGATATTTGTACACTCACCGTGCTTTGTTGTGTTTGAAGTGTTTTGTTGTTTGCATGGTTTAACATTGCGTCCATTTTGTGCTCCTTCATATCCTCCCCACCCCCGCCACCGTTCATGGTAGTGCCTTCTCTGAAAAAATTAAAATTAATAAATAATTATTATTATATACAAATTATTTCAAATTCAACCTTTGAAACTTTAAATTCGACATTTTAAACTTCAAATTCAACAATTTAAAATTCAAATTTAACCTTTTAACTTCAAATTTAGCCTTTTAAACTTCAATTTTAACTTTTCAAATTTAAAACCAAATCTTAACCTTAAACTTCAAATTTAACCATCGAAAAGTATTATTAAAACCGTTGTCATAGTAATTATTGAAGCATATATTTCAAAGATTATTATGGCAATGGTCTAAATTTATTAATATTTTCTGACGGTTCACTTTAAAGTTTAAAAAGTAGAATTAAGAGTGTAAAAACTGTATAAAAGCCATAGCGATTTATTTCTGAAAATTTTAGAGCACTCAAGAACCCATTACATTGAAATAATTGAATCATTGATGAATTTCCCGACATTTACTAATTAAATATTCAATGATAGCCGTCAATTTCGTTCCGAATTTCTAGAACGTAGAAGGCCTCGATAAAGTGCGAAGTATAAACCAATTATAAAACACCCGACATCATAGTATGATTATGCAGAAAGAAGCATTTCGTCGAAAGAGAACCATCTAGGCCAAGGTTGATGGCGATTTTGAAAGCTCAACACACCGACTGGTTAAGGACGACCGCTCTTGACAAAATATTCGGTCGTGGCTTCGTAGTACTGCTGAGGAGATTTTTTTTGATTATTTTGGAATGAGCACCTTCGAATTTTTTTTTCGGCTCATGTATTGCACGTGATAAATCTCGGTAGGCTTAAGGTTGTTCGTTTGTTGTGTATCGGCTTTTGTAGCATTTGAAAGATGGTACTTAATTATACGTTTCGTATCGGAAGGTTCTGGTTTATATAATGTAAATTATTATTTTTTTTAAATTTCGGGGAATCGTTGTTTATACGTCTTAAAATATATTATAATGATGCAATTTACAAAAACTTAAAACATGATTGTTTTATGTTAAATTTTTTTCGGCGTCCAAAAAGTAATCGCGCTTTGCACAGAGTGATTTTTTAATACGTAAACAACGAATCGAGATGTAGCGCGAATTTTTGTATTTCAAAATATTGCATAATGTATTTTATATTCGAGGACGACCAGCTGAAAGAAATCGCAGATATGCGAATGTGTTTTTTTTTTCAAAAACTAATGTGAACTTTCTCCCCTCGAATGATTCACGATTTCGTTTTGTTTCTCGCCGAAAATTTTCACCTATGTAAAGTGGCAAATATTGCAGTCGAAAAATATTTTATACACACGACAATTTGCAAAAATAACATATTACGCCGTTGAGTTGTGTAGACACAAATATATAATATGACCTTAATATACAATTTCCCGTGCAATTTGTTATTTTTCTTTCGTGCAGTGAAGCGTTGTGTAACGCGGAAACGTACTTTACGTTGTGCTCCGCATACTACTTCTTAGTCATATTTTATAATTCAATAATTTGACATAGAATAAATAAATATCGACAAGTGTATCACGTAAAAAATTATTATACTTTAAAATGGTTCTAAATAATGGAAAAAATTCTACGTGTAATAAAATTATTATAGTTTTCAATCCGGAAGTATAATATTCGAACGATTTATTTAATGCGTATTAAGAATTATAAAATTTCCATATTGATTATTTTAAATGAATATTTCAAACATTATTCAGATAAAATTTAAAGCGTCATTGATTCAATTGAAGGATAAAAGTCATACGTGAGCTCTCACTAGTTTTTCATCAAAATTTTACCTTGAAACATATAAATATTCAAATAAAATAAATGAATAAATCAAACAAGTCTTCACGTTAACTATGATTTCATTTAAATCGTGCAATTCATCATAGCAATACGCAAGATCATTATGAAAGAGCCACAATTACAAAACAAAATTTCAATGGATATTTTCCCATATTATCAATAAAAATAATATACTAAGTATAATATATACAATGAATTCATTTGATCGCGTGCGTCACATCAATCTGATTGCATATCCTTAAAGGTCGATCAAGGCTCTGTTGACCGTATGAATAATAATTCAAATTGCTCACAAGGACTTTGCACATGTGCGTTTACCTCTTGCAATTTGTCACCGATCAATAATTTCTCAAATGCCAAATAAATAAATAAGAATGTAAAAAATTTCGAGTGTACTCTTGTGATTTTCCTCGTATCGGACAATGCGTCAGTTTGTGACGTTTTCGTGAAACTTCCATATACAAATATGCCGTAGAAATTAAGAAATTCCACCATCTTTCGAATGAATGTTATAAAAGACGAAGACTCGTGAAGCGGATGTTGCTGGCTTTTCGCAACGACCGTGTTTCGAAAGATGAAAAAATGGTATAGAAAGGCGAATTTTGCGAACGTGAACCGATTCAATGCGTTTCCAATATAAATGGTACTATTTTTCGAATGTGTGTAGTTTTTGTTGTATGTTGCAAATGTGAATCTTAAAATGGGTTTAGGTCTTGTAATCGCGTTTCGCGAAAGAAAACAGATTTTTTTGTAAGAGCAATAACACAATGTATGATATTGTTGTTTTGTAAAATTTTCGTAATATGATTTTTTTTAGATGTAACAGAACCATCAATTTATTTTGAACATATAAGATCAATGATTAACTAAAGGATATTATCAATTATTGAAGTATTTATTCATTTGAAATTATGTGATTATTAATCTGAATTATATTCTTACATTGAAATATTCAAATACTCTCATTACGATCATCAATATATTATATGTTTAATTCTAACATCAATGCAAATATACCTAATTAATATTATTGATACCTACAAATTTATTACAAAATCTCATAACGATGCTCATTGATTTTAAAATTTTGCGATAAATAAACAATAAAAAGCTTCGATAGATTCACTTATGTAGGTTAAAACATAAATAAAATTTATATGAATATTATAACATAATATTCAATACATTACTTTCAACATCGAATCTCGACAACACAATGAATCATCCCAAAGTTCAAGAGCCAATATCTCCGAAACGAAAACACCGATTTAAACCATTCTTTCAACTATAGACTTTCAATAAACTCATTGATCTTTCACAATATCAATTGTATGAATTTACCAGCACAAACATAGACACAACGGACTTTTCCGAACCGAGCGTTCGGTGCTCGTGCACCGAAGCCCCATAATAAAATTTAATATGCGTCGACCGGTTTCGTTTTGCAACGATCAAGCCGAAACGGAATGTCACTAATAATGAAATCCTACCCGTCTATAGATCGCATGATCGATCGTTTTGTAACGATCCAAACTCGCATTGTTCGCCATAGTGCTAGGGAAAAACTCAATTGTGCAATGCGCTGATGGAAATCTGAAGTTTTTCACGTGAAAACTTTGAAAAATCGCGTTTTTATCTAACGAAAATAATCGTTTTGTATTGTTTGTATGGGTTGTAATTTGTAGTTATCGAAAACACTTTTAATGGTGTATTATTATAAGTATAGTCTGTTGATTGTTTCAATATGACTCGAGTAAGTAAAAAAGTTGAACTTCGAGCTGCAAAATTTGACGAACGCGATTCGCAAAAACGTCATGACGTCAATTATTAGCATTTTTATTGAACCGTTAATGTCGTTGAATGTTGCAAACAAATGTCATAAACGATTAACGCTCAATGAAAGTTGCAGCAGCACATCTTCTGTAAGCTCTCACTGTGAAATGCATGCTATTCGAATTTATGGCACGAATAAGGACAAGGTTGTTACGTGACTTGATTTGATATGAAAAGTACTCGTAAGTGATTGATATTGTAACGTATGAGATTATTTGAACATTTTTGCATAATTATATTACGCATTAATGGGCGCACATTGAGTCTGAACAAGACACGAACGTGTTCATTGAATTATTTTTAGAACGAGACATTACTTTGCATAAGTTTATAATTTTCATCTATACGCAATGTTTCGTTTCCAAGAAAAATCTCAGATAATTACACCGATATTTCCCGACAAATTCTAAAAAAAAAAAAACAATACGAGAGTAAATATAAAAATGAAAAACACGCACTAAAAGCGTACCAACCAACGCCGATGTGGACATTTTCTCATCTGATGCAACTGAAGTTTGCGTAAGAATCTGCGCCGGTCAACCGAATCCGAATGGAACTTAACGCACTGCACTGGCCATTAGTGAACACACACACACATTTTGTCCATATATACACGAAAAGTGTGTGGGAAACGATCGTCGGAGTGTGTGTGGTCGAGTGCGCAACTCGATTGCTCGAGATAGCCCTTGAAAATTGCCCCGAGGAACAAGAGTCATCGAGTTTTTCCATTTTATGTCGAAATGGTATGACGTGACGATCAAAGTCTTTTCTCGTTGAGGAAAAATGTGGATAAAATCTATAGCGTGTGGATGGTTGTCGTAATTTTAAAATCATATTGAATTTTGAATTATTCGATGTTTTTTTTATAAATAAAATAAATCACTGAAAATTTACTGTTATTTTTTAATAAATAATATTAATTATACATTCAATGAATAAATATACTCATCGTGAATTCAAAAAAAATATATTTAGTAAAAAATTATCGTTTTTATATATTTTTTTGCTTTATTTGAAATTCATATGAATCAAGTTGAACCAACTCGAATACGGTCAACGACGTATCCGCAAAGAGAACGTACAAAGACAAAATGACATTTTCATTAAAATTTTAGCATATCGGAAAAAAAGTTCGACGACATTTTTCGTTTTTTTTTTTTTTATCACCAGGTGTTAAAAAGACATTTGAAATCCGGTTTTTGTGAATCTTACTGAATGATCCATCCGTAGTACGAACGCCCTTGAACCCGAGTGCGATTGAACTCCAATGGCAATGCCCACGTAAAAATCCGATTAAAAACCCAAAAAGTGAAACCAAACCATCACTTCTTGAAATATGTATAAGATAACGATATCTTAGAACGAAGCGAAAGCGCTTAATGCGATTCGGAATAGTTCAAAACGCCCACCGACATTATTTCGAGTATGTATTTCGACTTAGTACGGTTCGATCGAATTACAAAATTTTTCAATTAGATGAATCATCATTCGAACGATGTGATATCATGCGAGAATCGCGTATGGGAAAAGGTGTTGTTTTATGAGTGATTTTCACGGTTTCAGTGCTCGTCGCGTTCAACAATGCGTCGCATTATTTTCGTGCATTGTCTTATGACCGATGACTTCTGAATATGGATTCAGGCTGTCCATTATCGAAGACAATGAAGCTGAAGAAAATAGATGCGGTATTTTTATTGTGCGCGGCCGTTGCGTTATTTACTATGAATTGTTCCTTGACATGTAAATTGTGATTGTGTCATTGTGCACTGATCTGACACAATCGATAGACGTTTAATAAGAATATCGACCGTGTTAGAAAAAGCGGAAATTCGTCGGAATTGTGTGGTTTGACATAAATAAAACAATTGTGGAACTCACGTTATAAGCATTTTTCCAGCGTTGACTATTTTCCGATGGGAATTGCGTGGAAATTCTTGAATATCCTCGTCAATGCGCTATACCATCACGACAAACGCCTTACTGTGGACGTTTTGTATAATAAATATATTTTTCGCACACAAAAATATTCGATATAAAACTGTGATTAAACTATTTGCAAAATTTCCATATATCACGTATAAATTTAAACTTTCGTCGGTTTCCCAACGATACGAATAGAGCCATTATGATAATTCGAAAGTTTCAAAAGTATCTTCGAGCGTTAGTATCCTTAAATTACATATTTTCTATAATGGGCTTATGAATATTAATTCAAAAGTCACATGTGTACATTATAAATTGAATCTTCGCCAAAGTGAAAGCGAATTTGATCGAATCAAATATCATAATCGCAAATCGGAGGATCTCTGCCGAATCGTGACATAACACGGACGATATTGAAAATGTTAAATTATTAAACATTGGATTCGAACGATTCGTTGATATATAAACGATTCACTCGACTTTATCACAAAAAGAAGTTATTCAACGATATAAATTTTTTATCGGAACAATAAATTGCCCATTTTCTCCACGTGTTATGAGAATTTTCGATCATTAAATCCGGGGCCGTACTAGCGCGAAAGTAAAGCACACGCTCATTGAATGAAATCCGAAACTTTTACGTAACATCGAAAAACGGAACCCAACCGATCGAAACTTGCTTTCCATCAATGGAAGCGGCTGCGATGAAAAAAGGTGAAAAATAATTACGTAAAAATCCCGACGCGTACTGCGACTTTAACACCATTGACACTCACATGCGTTGCGCAATCCGAACATATCCGATTATTTGTTATGATAATTCGTTATTAAATTAGTAGATCGAGGGCCGATGGTTGGTTGGATCTGTCTCGGTTACGCCTTGAGCGCCTCTGACGCAACTGTTAAGCAATTTCAAAACGCCCAATCTGCCTTTCTCCGCGTACGTATCGACATTTTTTTCACCTTTTCATAATAATAACGACTCTTATACGTACGTATATAATAATGTGAAATAATGTGTAGACGGAAATGCGTCGTGAGTAATTACAAATACCGAATGCGCGATGTTTCCATAATGGTAAAGAGAAGATTGAGTTCGTGTGAAGTAACGATTGTTGGGTTTTTCGCTTCTTGGATGAATGGATTGTGGGCTTTTCGTTTCGATTGTATTTGTGCGGCTGTGATGCATATCCGGATCTCGTTAAATTATCGAAAAAAGCAGGTGATTATTATTTTCGTTCTATGTTGAGATTCGAAAAAAAGTAATCGTTTTTTTAATGTGACATTGTCTGATTAAAATAATAGTTTGGTTTCGAACGATTGGTGCTTAAATGCAAATCACTTAGCTATTATAATACAATTCAATCAGATTTATTTCAAACAGAGCAAACTCATATGGACCAATTAAGTTTGTAACAACAATTAATCTCAGTGACATTGTCCATATTACGAATAATACTTAAATTTACATAACAGTTTTCCTTATCGGAAATGCAACTTTGTTTACGTATTTAAAACAATTAAGGCAATACGATCGAAATGTTATTTTGCTCTAGTTTGCTCTGAAAAGCGGAACTTTATTATTATAAACAACATTGCGGTGACGAAACGGTTTCAAAAGCAAATAAGTCGCATTCAAAAGTCACAGTATTATTAATATATGAAACCAAGGCTTCAAAGAATTAACACACGAATCAAAACCGACAAAAGCTTTCGAAATTATATTCGGATCGGGACTTTGAGGTCTTGGACGATTCCTTGGATCTGCCCACGCTTTTTGATCATCCAATGAATTTTACTTGGAATATGAACTAGTTTAAACATTTCCAAACGTATACAATTACCGAAGATTACTCAATGCAAAAATCGATCTAAATATGATTTGTTAAATGTCGAAAATTTAAATTTTTAAACCGATCGTTTTGTCGATTGAATATAAATAGTAGATTTATGCGGATTGAACATTCATTGCGCACACACTTAACTGTACTATTTCGTTTCTAAATTAACAAAACGCTGACTTCCTATTATGTTAAAATCTTGAAAAATATAGGCCGCATATGTAGCACAATGGACATAAAAAAAAACAATTAAAATATGTAACGGATCGAAACATTTTTCAGCTGTAACGAGCGATTGCGTTACATCTGTAGCCCGCAACGGAATGTCGTAAATTGGCATTACGACAAACGGCGATTCACTTTCGTGAAATTCAATTTTGTGCGATAATAATATTACATTCATGGTTTTATTCACAAATTGGCGTTGCGGTTTCGCGAGATCTAATGAGCGGACATATACAGAATTATACCCGCGAATGCCAAATGGAAAATTAATGATGATTCAAGCGCAATTTCCTCCGTGAAATGTTCTATCTGTGATGTTCATTAAATGTGTTTTTATCAGACGATTTGCGGCGAAAATCATATGATTTTGGACGAAAATTGGCTTGGTATATTTTCGCGTTGTCGACAATGATTTGCGTCGAAATAGTGTGTAAAATTTTAAATAAATTGCGGTTAGATGTGAGTTTTTGTGAACGTTGATGGCTATTCATATCGTTGACGGCTCGGTTTAAAATGAAAAATAAAGTTGAAAGAATTTTTATCGTATGAATCTACACAAAGAACTGACTGGTGAATCATATGTGGTCCACACAACTGATGATTATAGACAAACTTAGATTTAACATACACTTGGACGATAAAATCGAATTTTTTTTTTTAAATTATTCATAAGCTATTTTTATAATCGCGTTCAATTATTTTATATGTACTGATAATAAGATACACAGGAAATTAAAACGGACTATGAACCTTGAGTGGTTTTTCCCAGAAAACAATCGGATTAATACACAAATTCAATTACATAACACGGAAGACGAAAATTGCGATCGAAAACCAATCAAATCCACACTAAAAAAAAATCGTCACACACAAAACACGTACATATACAATAATCGAACATAAATACACTTATTTAACAAAAAAGCACTCGAACAAGAAAAATGATTCATTTAAACACGTAACACGACTGGATATAACGGACCGGTCCAGACATAACATTGTCTATTACAACACCTGCCCAAGACAAGCACCTTGTCGTCGACGTCGCGAACTATCCTTGGCTCCGCGAGGATATTTATCAGGACCCGCGTTTTGGAGGGTCTAATGACGATGGACGATGGAGCCAGGCAACATGACAGGCCGACGGAGCCAGGAGTCCGTCCGTTCGTGTCGGTGGACTGCTGTCAACTGAAGGCTTGAGGACCTGGTGGTCTTGTTGGTGTTGTGTGGTCGGCAAGCGAGGCTTTACCTGTTACGTGCTTGTGCGCTTGACCAATGTTGTAAAGGTGGGTGCACAATTGTTGGTTGTTTTTTTTTTTTTTTTTTTAATTTTTCTTATGGAAAATTTCGGTTCGAATCGACTGAAATGTTGGGTATGTAAGTGGAATGAAGCGTTTTTTCTTTCTGATCGATTTTTTTTTTTTGCTTAAAAAAATTTAAGTAATATTTTTCGGTGACAAATTGAATGGTCAGATTTTGAATCGTGTTTTGAACAGAATATTTTGGTCGGAATTTTAATCAAAAACGGTCAGAATAAAATAATGAACGGTCAGGATTTAATGACGCAACGGTCAGAATAAAATTAGGTTAGGTTAGGTTTTTTAATAATATTCTGACCATTCAATATTTATTCTGACCAATGTCAAATAAATTCTGACCAAAATCGTATTTAAATTTTGAGCATTTAAATAGTGGCCATATTTTTTGTGTATAAAAGGTTAGTTTTTTAAATTTGAATAGTATCGAATTGACTTCGTTTTATTTTTTTCGAAATATCTGTTTAGAAAAATGTTAAAATAACAATATTTATGGAGAATCGAAGGGGAAGCCTACCATCCCGTTTATTACATGCACTTCATTCTATGCCAGTTTCCTGAGCCGGCTTAGTTGGGTACCAAGGCAAAACTATGAGTGCCTCATTTAAATTTACAGCAAACTCCACATTTAATTTTAGTTTTTTTAAGTAATCACTAAGAACTGCTTTCCGGACGGCAATTTATGGAGAAAAACAGATTATTATATTAAAAAATTGTATTTTTTTTAAAATATGTATTGAAAAAATAACTAAATTGAAGAGTAATTCAATCGATTACTACCGTAATATATTTTGGCCACCATGGCGATGTGAGGTGATCTGTTATGCTATGATGTTATATTTATTTATTTATTTATACAGTAATTTAATAAATTTATTGAATATATTTTAGACACGGATAATCCGCAAACCGGATAATCCACATTCAAACGATCGAGAGTATACTTTAATAATAAAAAAAATAACTCTTATAAGAATCTGGTTTGAAAGGTTAATTTACTTAATTAACTTTGTACTCTGAAACTATTAAGATTAAAAATAAACAAAGATTTAATAAATCGATATTTACCGATATTACTATTTTTAAAATAAATATTAAATATTTTCCATTAATTGAACTTAAAATTGAAATTACTGTTGGAACTTAAAACATTTATTACTAATTATAATTTTTGAAACGTGATCAAATTGAAATATCGATTAGTATAAGAAACAATGTGATTCTTTCTTGAGTGATGCATTATTCAAAACGCAATTACATTTCAATCTGAATAAATCTTTAACGAACCATACTATAAGCTAATTAGTAATATATTATATATGCAAATGCAATAAGGAATATTTCTATAAAAAAAATCGATCTGATACTTCAGACATGTAGCAAATAAACGAAGTTCAAGAAAATAAATTTCACAGCAATGAGCCTACTTTATAAATATCGTTGCAAAACCGGTACAAAGAAGCAACATGATAAAAGGGAATGGAACTTTCCAGCTTCAAGGATGAATATTAATTAAAAAAAATATATATAAATAAAATTCGCATGTGGACGCAGCCTTACATTTACACAGACAGTGAAAGTACTGAACGCACTCCGCTTTCAACATCGTCATCATTCGCAACCCTAACAATCAATGGATCCATATGAATTTTCAAATAAATCATACTGTAATTATAATACAATAAAAATATTATTTATCAAATCAGTGAATCGAATGCGCTTAAAACAACTAAAAAATCTCGACAAATCTCGAAAATTATAGGATAACCAAAAAAAAAATTCAAGATACGAAACAAAAAATATATAATATGACCACCTGCGTTATTCATCGACCTTGTGAAGAACAGGTGCTTTCGCGGGTCAACGGTCAACACTGGTTTAACCGTTCTTGGTGGTTGATAACTACCGTTTGTTCTTTTCTTGTTTTTCGTTTGGACCACAATGATGGCGGTCTCCGAAATCGATTAGAATGGCCCTTTGTCGACCGGCCTAGGGTCAATAGCCACATTTACTCGACGAGTGTGTAGAAGAGATGGTTAAGCAGCTTTATTGGATTCAGTGTCCTTGCATTGAAGCTGGTAAGTGCATTGAGCTTAAAAGTGGTGTCGTTGATAAATTGTTATCCGTTTTAGATTAGTGATTGTTGTTTTTATTGCATTTCTGAGGTGATTCATTCTATTGAAATATGGGGAGTATGCTAATGACGTTTGTTTTGTTGTTAGTTGATTCTGGTCAGGATTTTTATGAACCGTTAATTTATTCATGTCGTTTATCTTGGGAATTAGTAACACCGACGTATGATGTTCTGTAATGAAGATTTTCTGATATTATTAAAAGTTTTCCTTATGCAGGAGTTTGTTGAAAAGTTCTATGTTGATATCAAATTTTACAAATAAATTGAAAAATAATAGTATTTTACTCATATTATTATACATATATCTATCGCTCATATTATGTATCGCTTAACATGGGTTACTAGTGAGAACCGATGCGTATGATACAATTTAGCCATTGATCATATGTAATCAAAGAAAGTAAATATTTTATGTTATATAAGTTTACCACTACGTAGATGTTCATTATTATTCAATTAAGCAAAAAAAATGTTAATTAACACAATGAGCAGTATCAACCGGAAAACCATAAACATTAAAACTAATTAAAACAAAAGTTTTCGCGAGAAAAAATAAATTATGATCAAATTTCATGTTTCATTGTTGTATTAATGTGTGACCTATATTTTTTCTATAAAACAAACTGTTTTATTTACAAACGTGGACTTCCGCAAAGTGGTTATGATTCAAAATCGGAACATAGAGTTTTCATATATTGCTTAGTAAATAAAAACATTGCACCATTCGCGGAACACTAATTTTGCACACAATGCAATAACAATAGAAAAATTAAACGTGTTGTTACATAAATAACTTTATTAATTATCGTTATATTATTCTCGAGGTCCCGATTGATTACTGCGACATCGCGTCATTAAAAAAGGAATCGAAAACAAAGTGTTTGGTCTTCGATTGCGAAATCGTTTAAGGAAAACATTTTTTTACATGAACATAATTTGCATGCTACAATGGGGACACGGTCAAAATATTTTCTAGAATCCTATTTTTACCTTGGGAAAATTGTGATAGTTCATAGTTTTCCACGATTATGTCATATACTTTATAAATAATTAGAATCGATGAGTAATTCGACTGTTGTATTAAACGTGCTAATTTTTCATTGCACTAGGAATTGACGTGACGTGTTACAACGGAATAATATACATTAGTCATTAATGAGACCTATATTTATACGAAAAATATCGAAACATTCCGGTTTGAATATTTAAAAAGTAAATGGAAATACCGCAAATGAGGAAAATCTGGAGGTTCTATCGAGATTTCCTGAAATTTTCCGAAGTTTGCAGATCTGTGCAAACGTCATCAATGTGATTACTTTGTGACAAATCCGCACATGAAAATTTACAATGAAAAAAGTCGGTTTGAGTCTAATCAATTTTATGATGGTTTTTTGTCATTTTTTTTATTTATTTTTTCTTTTACCATATCGCGGACTTTGAGTTTATATTATAATTTGAATTTTTCTTCCACATAATTATACGTATCGTAAACGAGTATTCTAGAACGTCAACTGTATGTACTTATAAAATCATTTGCCGCTCTCGAAGGGCGAAGCTCAGGTTGAGTTCTGTACGCCACTCAAATGAGATTGATCGCGAAGAATGGTAT
>JAOXNN020000066.1:961492-985791 GCA_028571205.2 Hydropsyche betteni | reverse complement strand
TGAAAACCTTTTCGTCGGCGGCCCGTTCCCCGCGCGTCCGCTTTCTCTTTTCCTCTTTTTGACTTAGGGCAGAAATATAAAGTTTTCAATGTCATATTTAAATTTTCAAAGACGATGTGAGTGAAAATATAATAAATTTTACAACGTGTAATATGAAATATTTGTTATATATTGTACATATTTTTTGAATGAATATGAATTTCTGTGCCTGTGACCTCAGGTTTTCTTAAAGGTCGCCAAGTATGCGACATTGGATGAAACTCATATAAAAGTCTTACATATAATAATAAAAAAAAAAAACAATTTAAATATTTTCTATGTATAAGAGTCGTTCTACAGTTGAATACTTATAAGATATTGTACACAAATAAAATCAAATAGTTCAAATTTTACTTGTATAATATAAAAAAATGTACCCAAAAATAATTTACTAATCTAATTTTAATTTTTTTCTTTGTTCTTTACGATAAAATTTTTTTAGATTTTCGAGTTTTCCAAATCCAATTCATAAAATTTTTTATGAGTTTTTGGATCAAGCTTACAATTAGAAATACAATTACAAATTGAATCATATGTGAAATACAATTTTATTGAAAAAAAATAGTGCATTTTAATTGAGAATGACCTTGTGCTGAATATAAAACACAACTTACGAATAAACAAACAAAAAACTATTTCGAATTCCTAGTAAAAGGAAGTACGTTATATACTAATCAGTTTTGTGAAAAAAGGCTTTTTTGTTAATTGACAAAAAACTACCAATGATTTTACAAAAAAATAATAATATTTCATTGTATGGGTCACGAAATTTTAAACAAAAATTTACATAAAAAATGTGTTGGCTGAATGTGAAAGTCGATATGTATTATACATAATATTATATTTTTAAAAAAATATTCAGTTGAATAGAAGGAAACATGAAAACTTTCGCATTTGTTAAGCTAGTTGAAAATAAATAAATTCATAATTATGTTATTTATTATAATATATAAATTATGTCGAAAAATCAGCTACATTACACAAAAAAGTTTAATGTTGGAGTTTTTTTTGAACGTGACTCGAATGAAACGAACTGAATCGTTTTTCCTCAATCGAAATCGTATTGAAAAAAGCTCGCGTCTCACAAAAAATATACAATCATCCACCACTCAACCAAAGTTTATTTCAGATCAGTCAAAAAAAAAAAACAAAAAGAATAAAGTATTAGTCATACTAAATAATGAAAAACAACCAATCATGATTCACTAGATCAAATTTTATAACATTTACGTTTTTTTATGGAATTTAATTTTGACTAGTATTATTATTTTTATGTAAATTATGAGAAAAATTGAAGAAAAAAACTGGTATCTGTACTTCATCAGAATGAATTTATAATGTGATGTTATGTTTTTGTGGCATTAAAAAAACATTGAATTCGCTTTGTCAGTTCAATTTTGAAGATTATAAAACTATAGAACCTTAATACCCCGTATACATGTTTTAAATTTCAGGGCCAAAAAAATAGTCCATGTCGCTGTGCAAGATCTATTATATTTGCATGCTATTTAAAATTTAATAGGATTACATATACATACTTCATAGTATGAATATTTTCCATTAAATTTAATGAAGGAATTAAGATTTTTTTCAGTTAGTCGTTTCTTTTCTATAATAGTGCTGAATAAATAAGTTAATTTATTTGACGTCTATTTACTTGATGAACGTAGATATTATTTATGTCGATTTATAAATTTTTGTATGAAATATACAATAACGTGATCTACATAAAGAAATATTGATTCCCTACTGCTTGATATTTGATAATGAGAGAAATAAATTGAGAAAAAAAAAATCAATTTCTATTTCAAATGTACATATCATACACATATATGTACATTCGACATAGAATTTATAATACATATATGATATTTTAATGCGTTGTGTAATAGTTTACCTTTTAAATCAAAACGTAAAAAAATAATGGAGTTACTAATTTTGTAACGTCATAAAATTGGCGCGTAAAAATAAATAAAAAACTATAAATCATCACATATTTTTTCACGAACGTGTAATTTTTCACTATATAATTTAAAATGTTCATAGCAACAAATACCCATTATTAAATATTTGCAATACCCAAATACCCAAAAATACATATCAAAAATCAAACAATTATCAATACACTCAAATGATTTAAATTGAAAAACTTTTTGTTCAACTTTAAACAAAATGTTTTATAACGTTTACAAAATGAATTGTTTTTTTAATTGATTCAACTGTTAAATTATCAATTGTATATGGTAATAATCAATTATCAACAACTTTTATACTTCATATTAAACGTTAACACTTCAAAATCAACAAGAATTCGTAGAAATGAATTTTATTGATTGTTATGACAACGGCCTTAATAATACTTTCTCAGTTAAATTAGTCTCACGATCAGTTCGTTTTAGTCGAATTTGAAGTAAAAAACAATATACAGATGGCCCTCGACTTTCGGACAGTTCGTTATTTTTTTTAAATTTTTATGATTTGACAGCATTGCCATAACACTGTAATACAATATGTACTGTCGGATGGCAGCAATACGGGTTTATTTGAGAAAAAATTGCAAAAGAATCATTTTCCCAATTGCATAAATCCTCTAAAATCCAATTGAAACTGCTTCGTGGTGGAAACTTACTGATGACTTGATGAACATTAAAAATACATAATTTTTTTTTTTTTACTTTCCTCTATTGTAGAACATTTGAAAACATTTTTAGGAACCAATCATGTTCGAAAGTCGAGGGCTGCCTGTATATAAAAATGTATTATTATCATCAATATAACAATTTTTTATACCAATCTCAAGGTTTGTATAATGAATTCCAACTTCATATTCAAACTACAAAAAATATATAACATAACACTTTTTAGTTCGATACGAGATAGGCACTCGGATAAGGTATACAGCCTAGACCCCCAATATTTGATAGAGAGACCCTGTCCTGCAGTGGGCACAAAACGGGTGAACAACGATACTTTTTAGTAATCATCCTACCGAAACGAACAAAATCAAAACACTAGACCTAAACCGAAACAACATTCCAAACACACCACAATCGCAAAACCCCACAATAACTCACTGTTCCGACGCACCATCGAAACGCCCGACAATCATCAACGAAAACCACTCAAAAAAGCGATAAAGCGACCGGCGGCCATTGGGAAACGCGCGCCATCTTGGATCGGCATTCAGGACGCATATGCGGCGCGCACCTTCCCATCCTAATTTGCGAAACTAGGATCGCCGATGGCGAACCAGCCGGTGCTCGAGCCGAATTCGGAGCACGATCGTGCCGCGAGAAGTGCTCGAGAGCCGCTTTCGTGCCACGCACGTGGCAGGACCTCGAAACCGCAAGTGGTTCAAGTTTAACGATGCAGGAGAGTGTGGTTGTTTTTGTGGTTTTGGGTGTGGTTGAGGAGCGGGTGGTTGTGGGTATCGGTTTTGGTTTGTGTTGAGGATGAGTTTGAGGAAAATTTTATCTGTTTTCGGTTAGTTCGAATTGGTGTTTTCAGATCTTTACCTCGTACGTGTAAGTTTCTGGTGAGGTTAAAATATGGGTTGTGTCTGAAATAATCTGATTGAATCGATTTTTTTTTAATATAAACTTTTATATAATATAATGAATAGTTTTTAGTTTTCCAAATGAACTTATCTAATTGTGAAAGTTGGTTGTAGTTTTTGCAGAGGTTATAGGTTGAGATGGTTCGTAAATTGTATCTGTATTAATAATTTGAGAGATTTGTTCGAATTCAAATTTTTTAATTAATATAATTTTATGAAATGATTTAATATTTATTAAGAATTTTTTTGATTATGGAAATTGGTTATAATATCTGTTGATCTAAATTGATATTTTCAATTAAAAAATTTATATGAAAATTGCAAAACATCTATATTTTTTGCACACATGTTGTAGTACGACAGAAAATATGATTTTTAAAACTAAAAATCGTTTAATGTTCTGAAACACACCGGTTATTCTAATCAATTGTAATATACATATTTCAAATCCGTATTAATTATTCGTAGGTGTTCATTTTTATTATTCTACAAATATTGATCAATTTGTTTTTATATATACTTCGATGTTTCTAAAATAATAATTAATAAATTATATAATGAAAGAACATAAGTGAAATATATATGATAATTAATTTTTAACCAATTGATAAATATTCAACTTTATTTCAAATTTTTTGCACTGTCCTTTCACGCACCAGAAAGAAAAATCTGTCTAAAAAAAATGCAATTTACTATTATAAAATTATATAAACGAAATGTCAAATGTATAATTTGTGAACGTATATTTCAACTTTTCATCGACAAAAACGATAATTCAGCTTTTGGAGAGTCTTTGGTACAACGATGAAAAAATTAACTTTTTTCATAACCCAGAAGTGACATTCCATCTCAAGGCCATTATACATTTTAATATGTACATGATTTTTTTGTTTAATCTGATCTGATCACTTTTTGCAAATGTTTCGTATTTTTTGCGACAATTCGTTCGAAATGTCATGATTAAGCTTATTCAAAATGGAGCTGTAATAAAAAAAATTACGTAATAGTTTCGATACACTAATTGTTACATTTATGATTTCAAAGGTTACTCAATATTCATAAATTGTGGTAATGCCGATAAGGGAAATGAGATAAAAAAATAAATACATGATTTCCGTTTTGTAATTATAAAATGTTATAGACAAACGAAAAAATGCAAGTATTTACTCATGAATTCCTCATAAGTTGTTTCCTAGCAAATATTATATTTCAAAGTGGAATCTTTGAACTTACATCGTAATTTACTAAACTTGTGTATTTTTCATAGTTTTCCTCAAATTTCAAAGATATTTTATATTGAAAATTAATTTGAATTACGCTCACGTTCAAATTGAATGGCTTTATTTAAGCTTCATACATTATTAATATTATCTTACTGAATAATCAGAAGCAGCATATTAATTCACAGACGTCCATAAAATAAAGAATTCAACTCGATTGGTGAATCTTATATAATAACTGAAACAGTTTGTAATTTCAATTTATATACAGTTAGATTAATTCGAATTATATGGATTCAAGAAAGCATGAATGCTTAATTTGATCGGAAATAACGCTTATTCGATTTCTCGTTTCACATTCGAGGTTGAAAAGTATATTGCAACATTTATGATTCACATAATTCGAATCGACTCTTCAGAAGCAGAAAACTGGCCGCATTCTAAGGATTACAAATCACATCATTAATCAAACCGTTTTTGAGAAATCCCTTCGGTGAATGCGTAACCGATTTTTCGATTAACGATTTCACAATATTCGGTATTATAACGATATTACACTTTTGCTTTACGATTTTTTTCTAGTTTCAAGGATCCGATGGATTTTCCGTTGACCGGATTCGATTGAATCTTAATTTTAAATCACAATAGGTTTCTATTCATAAACTTTTCCGACGCAATTGTGTTGATATAATTGAAACAATTAAATTTTTATGGCAAGTTTTACATAACATTGTATACGAATGTGATATTAAGTTGGTCGTCAAATTCGAAATCACTCATAAAATAAAAACAAAGAATATCAAATACACAAATATAGAAATTCTCATGGAGCACGCTCTTTTGTAATAATACGATTAAGCGCGTACCAACTTACCAGAAATCAACTGAACCTTGGGAAGAAGTAAAACCAGTCAACTTGTTTATGTAAAATGTGCTTATAACCATCAAAACGACACTTGCAACATATCTGAACCAACAATTTTCATCGCCAATTTTTCATATTCCGGTCGATTTTACTTCCGGCAGCCGGATACAAAAAATCTGAGCGAACAACCCGACGTGTGCGTCACTGATTTCCAATATTGGATTTCGAATTTCGACAATGGGTCCGTTGGGAAAAAATCGAGAAAACGTACGTACTAGCACCGTCTCCGACTCGCGGTGCGGTACCTCACCTGAACCGACGCCGATTGCAGACTGAACTACCTTCGGATTTCACCTTCTTCGAGTGTTGGCAAGTGGGGACGAGACCGTGACAAAGTGTTGACCAATCCGTGCAATGGACAAAGTGCCAAATGAACGGTGGAAACCCACCAGCCTCGGATGGACAGCCTCGGCGATGTCGCTCCAGAAAAAAAAACCCTTATTGTCGACTGGATACGATTAATCCTTTTAGTCGGATAATTTGTCTTTTAAATCTCGAAATACTGGATAAATTTCGAATGAAAAAATTGGTGTGATTATATATATTTTTATTTTGGTTTTGTAATGGACGTTGTATTTTATGACGAATATCAAACATATACTATATCAATCCAATAAAATATCAAAAGCTTAAATATTTGTTTTTTTTTTCTCACTATCATTAAAATA
Organism: Hydropsyche betteni; assembly: GCA_028571205.2. NCBI lineage: Eukaryota > Metazoa > Arthropoda > Insecta > Trichoptera > Hydropsychidae > Hydropsyche > Hydropsyche betteni. The sequence goes on along the minus strand of JAOXNN020000066.1, from coordinate 979,383 downwards.
TTACATTATTGCTTACGTCTAGCCCATACTATCTAGCCTTCTGTCGCAAAAATGATAATTGTTAATGTTGTGATGATATTGATATATTGTGAAGATTAATTAGTAATGTTGGTTGAAAAATTGAGTAATGAGCTAAATATTTTTTCGGTCAAGTTAAATTTCTTACTGAATACAAGTTTCATGAAGCTGGTTGTTTCGTCATCAATTTTTAAGAGCCTATGTTTTTAAATGAGATCATTAAAAATAATGTCAATATATTCAAAAAAGGCGAATAATTTCGTAACTGAAACCAAACAAGAATATTCACAGATTAAATGATTTTTCATGTAATAATGATAAAAAAAATAAAAGTTATATGTTTATGTTTAACTTTTTTATATAGCTAGATATTATATATCTTTTTAGTTATCAAATTTTCATACATTTTATGAATCGATAAATAAATAAATTCTCAAGTTATTCAATTTCGTCAAAAAAAAACAAAACAACTTTTACGATAATTTAACTATAATAATTATTATTTCAATTGTAAAACCATTCAAATATATTCAAACACATGCCTAAATTATATTAAACGGGAATTTAATTAGATTTCTTTAATGATTCGTATATCCTCACAAAATCAAACTAATAATTAATTTGGGCTTAAATTAATCTCATATAGCGATACTTATTCATTACATATTTTTGAATATGGTTTTCCCTTTATAAAATTTAAAAATTCATGTTCGTACATTTATAATGATAAAATTTAACGGAAGTATAATTAATACAACAAAAAAAATGGAATTTATGAATGAATTAATATATAAATAATATTAGTTTATATACAGTTTGTGCGTCAACTGAAAAATCAAACATAACGTTTTCTCGTGATTTTTAAATGAATCATTAAAATAATATTTTGATTGTAAGATGTCACATAAAGCAAAAAAATAATACGTCATTACTTTTTTCGCATTTTTTACGTAAATATATCCAAATTACTCATTTAATGTTCAAGTTATTTTTTTTTAAATATAGTCTAAAATATTCAATAATAATGTCGTTGACTTTTTAAATTGATGATTAATTTTGAAAACTTTTCCGTATCCTTTCTTAGTTTTGAATGAAACAATAACATAATACATTTTTTACCTTGGAATTTGTGGTTTGTAAAGTTCTATGGAACGGACGCATAAAGATACAATAATAACATTGAGTACCTACAATGTGGTGATGAGTAATTTTAATATTATTATACCTTTATAGAATTGTCATTAAAGTTAACATATGAAATAGGTATGTAAATAAATTGAAAAAAAATTCTTTGGCAAAATTAATGAGAAAATTCATTTTGTGTATTCGATTTGTTTTGCACTTGTTGTTTGCGTTGAAGACCTTTTTATGTCAATAGACCCGGCATTTTGTAAAAAGTTTCGAAAAGCTTTTACATTGAAAATAAAATGACACTTTTACGAGAGGTTCACAGTTTTTTCGCAAAATTTTAGCACGTCTTTGCGAGCTGACGTATTCATTTTGAACATACGCCGTATATATAAACAAACATTTGTCAAATTTAAAAGTAGTCCGAATATTGAAATGTCTTTTAACAATAACGTCGAAAAAAGTATGTCAAAGTTCGTTAGTTCAAAAAAACTAAATTGAAAATATTTTTTAGTTAATGCAAAATTTGGTTCGTTTCATTTTTTTTATTATAATTATAAAATACTTTCTTACAATTAAAGGTAAAAAATACATTCAAAATAAAAGCTATTCGTACATTTCTAATTTATTTCCTTTATAGGACGTCATCGAAAACATCTTAACGTCGTCTTCAAGATTGAATAGAATAGAAAAGCGGTGGCATTATGACGATCCGATTACTCAATGCGAATATTGTTGCAAGTGACGATAATAATTTTGCACAAAACATGCGCAGTTTCACCCGCAGCACAACGCTCCACTTTTGATCCGGTTCAATTACGTAAATGCGCAAAATGATTAAAGATGCCTAAATGAAGTCCGATATGAAAGATGAAGCAACATCGAACATTAATTGATTAAAGATCACTTCCCGTAGAAATCGAGAAAATAAAATGTACATCTTAATAAGTTCCATTTTAAATGTCTGAAAATATTAAAATTTAGTCCAATATATAATACGAATGAATTAATTAACATCGTCTGAATTTATATTATGTTTATCGAATGAATCCAGCATTTCGCTTTTCGTAAATGTGTGAAATAGCAGAAGATTCCCAAGCGAAGTGTGCACAAAAATGAGGTGAAAAATCGAGTTGATGCTTCGTGTTAGTTTTCTCGTTCGAAAGTTCCTTCCTATAATGTCATCTCGAGAATTGAATGTGTTGTCAATTTCTTGTTCTTTCGCGAAGGTTTTGCAATTTATACATGCACGGGTGCATAATTCGAATGTGTATTGAGTAAAACATGATTTAGGTTTGCAATAGCATACGTTAATAATAAATAATGTGTAATATTTAAATAAATTTATTGTAGATTCCAAGCGAAACATGTAGATTCCATCAATAATTAGTTAATACCGTTTTCTGTATAATGTAAATTGAATTATATTGTTTTGATTGATGATTCATAATATTTTACTTTGTATTGCGTACGTGTTAGGCTTTAATTTGAATATTATTTTCGGTAAACTTTGTTTTATTGAAAAAAGTGGAAACATCGATGTGCGTGGAAGCGCGAAACCCAAAAACGACATATGACCAAATTGTTTTACTTGGCGTAACATTGCAAGCAAAAATTTCAACATTGAGGAAAAAAATTAATACGACATAAAAATGACATCTGTGATATAAATGTCACATCTAGTTTTAACTCATTTAATATTCAACGTTATTTTATTTGAATAAAAATGCTAAAAAACTAACATAATATACGATTTATATTTTCGAGGTCACTTAATCGGTGATCCATGAATAAATATTTTTTCCGATTCACAAAATAAATCACGATCATGCAATTGACGACTCAACTAATAATTTTGTGTGGCATTCAAAACAAAAATCAGCTTATAAAAATTTTATTGAAAAAAAAAATTATATTAAATCGGATTTCGTCAGATGACGTAAGTAGGTACATAGTTATTTGATCATAGCATATATGATCGAAAATTTAAATTCAGGGTGCAGATAATATTCTGTGGTCACGCATTTAAGTGGACAACTAAAGAAAGGCATGTTTTCCTTGACCTTGTTTCCTTATGACCAGTTTTTCGTGCATTTCACATTTTCGCAAAGAGAGTCAATAAAACATACGATTAACAACAATTTAATATTCCATCAATCCATTTCGACACTCACAAATCGGAAAGAATAAATCTAAATAAACACAATGAGTCCATTTACAATGTGATGTGTATAAACCATTTAAAGACAATCTCGATTTGAATAGAATACAAGAATCGACAAATGATAACGTGCAGATCTAAAAGGATCGCAGCCTGCGTGAAGAATTATAAAATGATCGCATCTCGAGATTTAAAAAAGGCAGTGCCATATTTATATCAGTTTATATTATATCTCTTATATTTATAAACTTATCAGTACGAGGTTGGCTCTCGATTAAGGTATATAGCCTAAACCCCCAATATTTGATGGGGAGACCTAGTCCTGCAGTGGGCACAAAAATGGGTCGACAATGATGATGATGATGATATTTATAAGCTTATATTATATCAAATCCGTTAAAATTATACTGGCGGTAGTACCCGGCATTGCCCGGCATTTTATATGGTGATCGGTCGAACGATATATGGGGGGGAACATTTTTTTGCGGACTGTCCCGTTTTTAGTTCCGGGAAATATGGTCACCCTATTTTAATGATGCTAAAAACCTTTTCCACAAAAAAAATACATGTAAATGCCAATTTTCATGGTGATCAGTCGAACGGTGTTGGAGCAATACGGCATCAAACAAACAAATATACAAATATCCGATATTTTTTTGAATGCGCACTTGGGTACGTCAACGTCGGGAGCCCCTGAACTAAAGTAAGTATAATAATAGTAACTAATTAAGTATAATAGACGGTTTCTAGACTATGACGGGTTCTGGACCACATGCGCTTCTGGACCACTGCGATTCTGGACCAACAACTAAAGTATTAGGTTTACCTAAAAGGTTTTTAGACTATGACGGGAACTGGACCATAACGGGTTCTGGATCGCAATTTTGAACCAACAAATAAAGTTTAATCATTGATTGGTTGGTTGATTGGTACGTAACAGGCGGGATGGTGGGCTCCCCCTTCAATACATCAGATTAATTTTGAACAACAGTACAAAAAATATCGAAATTTCCCTCTTTTGCAAAACGACTCCGCCCCGTCCTCATCAGCCACAGACCCGAGATGACATTTGAGCAAGTGACGCGAAGGGGCAGGAGGGCCGTTGTTGCTGGCCGTCGTGACGCAACGGCACCAGCAACGGCGATGGCGACGGCAACTACAACGGCCGAGGAAGTGTTGGTAACCGTTGGCCGGTGTGTTGTAAGAGGCCGCAGCCGCGAGTTGCGCACGTTGCGCAACACCAACTCGACGGAGAAAGGTGGACCAGACGGCGACGCGTTGCCAGCCATCGCGAACGCACGGTGAAATGTGTCCGACCGGAACATCAGACTCAAATGAGGCGTTTGGATGTGTCGGTGGTGATGATGGAAGAGAATCTGGTCGGACGAGGACGAGGACGGGCTGGGAATTTGAGGATGGTGTCGGAAAATTTTGTGATTATGTATGAAAAGTTCGTTTGGGGAATCAATGGCGGTGTTGTTTTGTTCGGTTCGTGGGTGCTAAGACAACGGGCGGACGCCAACGGACCGGTCCAAGACCGACGGTTTGTGATTTAAAATAAGTGCCGCTGCCGCTCGATAGATGGACTGTCATATCTGACAGGTCGTAATCGCGTACATATCTCGGTATACGTCACCTTATTTTATAATAGGTTATACGTCACTGATGGAAGTGAATAAAATCTGTCACTTCAATAGACATTTGACGTTTCCTTAATTTGCAATCTAACAATTGTTCCAAACCAGTAATCGTGGTTCGTAATCATGCTATTGTCATGCATCATAACCACCGAGGTATATACGCGATTACGACCTATCAGATACGACAGTCCATCTTAAATCACAAACTGTCGGTCTTTGACCGGTCCATTAGCGTCCGCCCGTTGTCTTAGCGCCGATTCGTGTTTTATGCCAAAAAATTTTTTTTTAATTAAATTTAAGAAGATTTTTGCTAATAGATTTTTATTGAAAAAAATTAATTTGATCTATAAATCCGTATTTTTTCAATTATGCATTTTTGATTATGAAATATTTTAATTAAAACGTATCTGCGTTGATTAAATTAACAATAAAATGTATTAAGAAATGATGATATAAGAAAATATAATCAGGTTGTTTATAATGTGTGAATGATTCGATAATAAATATCGAATTCAAATATATAATGATGAATATTTTCGTTGGAATAGTATTCAAAATATTAATTTCGATGTTGTTCGTAGTGAGGTTTTTTGTTGTTGAAACTCAACTTGACCGACCCGTTGGCATTGCTGCGAAATGGGGTTCATATAACAATCCAGTTAAAGGTTTTTACATGCACATTTATACTTAATGTATTTTGTGTTCAAAGTTCATAGAAATTTGTATGGTGGAAAATTATATTAATGTTATTTGCAAATTCGTTAGTGTTAATTCACATTCATAGAAAATAATATGTGGTTACCAGGTATTTTTTATCCTTGGAGGAAACAAAAAAATCAATACAATACCTAATGAAGATATAAAGACTTATGTCGTCAAGTAGTTGACATTTTTTTCATTTATTATTCACTCAGTACGTTAAAATATTTCATAATACAATAGATATAATATTATATATCGGACAATTTTATTTTATTACTCATGGTAATTGAATACAGTATTGTATTATGATTTTATATTTACGTAATCTTTTTACCCATATTTATTTAAAAAAATACTTTATTAAAAATCTATTGTGTAATAAATTGTGAAGATCAAATTATCTATCATCTAAATAATCAATTAGCTATTCATATCAGCGAATTATTAACATGTAATGAAACGTCAAATCAGAATAATTAATCAACTATTAAGCTACAACAGATTTCACGATTACAAATCGAGTCAATTATACGCAATAATAATTAGGTCTTAAAATATATAGATGATAGCAATGCTACATAATATAAAATTACGCTTGCGTTTTTAGCACTTTGCGTTTTAATACGTAAGCACAAGTAAAACACAACTAACGAAATACTTTCCTTTTAGACAGGTTTTTAAAACGAGTATATTTTATGTACCCAAGAACTCGTACATACTATGCAAAGTTTACTCTTCGAAGTGTTTTCAATAATGTTTTTCATACTCGCATGAAATTTTTGAACTTCACCTATACCTTTTTGTATGCCAACGGCGCATATTTCTTTGTACAAAATAAAATAAAATGAAAAATATGAACGTGTATGATAAATAAGCGCTTAATTCATAATTTAAATTTGAATTTTTTCACACGTCGGAAATTCGATCAATAGAACAAATATTGGCCTATCCTTGAAAATTGATATAGTAACTTCTCATCATTACTATTTTCACTAAAAATTCTGCTTATGTGTATATATTTTACTTTATTTTTTCACTTGTTGTATTACCTTGTAATGAATACGTAGTTTCTAAGTATTTGATCAAAATAAGTCAGCTAGATCAAGGCTAATAATTCTTTACAATGCATCTAAAGGAATTACAATACAAATTTAATTACTGTTGTTTACTTAGAAATTCAATTGAATTAGATTTGACATCGTAAGGGGAAAATCCACCATCCTATCTAGCAACTATTGACACCACAAATGCATAAAGATTAAATTTTTTAATAGACAGTATTTAATCTAGATCTGTTCCTTAATGTGCAAATTTATGATTATATTATAGTTTTTTTTTATTATTATTTCAATATGATTTGCACTTTGAGCATTTGTAATAGCAGTTCAAGGTTCATTATCTGAATGAAAGATTGTGAGATGACTTTGACCGACGATTTCCAACTATTCCAACTAACCTCATGATGAAATAATTTATTTTATTTTATTTTGCATGTTGAGGATATGTTTTAGAACATTTGCGTTCGTGGACGTGAGAATCGCCTATGATTGTCGAATTGACCTTTCGTAAACGTGATAAGAAATATATAAGAAAAAAATACACGTAAAATATTAAAAAATATTAAATAAATTCTGTTATAATGAATAATATAATAAATAATAAATTGAATTAAATGTTTTTAATTATTTTATTATTTTAATACATTTAAAGAGACATCTGTTTAAAAAAAATAATACTTAGCAAAGTCGCACACCTTAGCACGGCGCTGAACCAAGTTTGACGTTTCTATAATTGGACGTCCAGTTACGCAATATGTCGAAAAAAGCGATATTTTACTAAAAGGGCATTATTATTGCACAATATTCTCAACTTAAACGCAGTCTAAAATCCTCATATTCGCAAATCACGCAGTCCCATCACGCCCGACTCCCAAACACAGAACAAGAACCGCGAAAATACGAGAAAACTGCGCAATAACCGCTTCAGTTTCGCGTGGTCCGCCACCATGTCGAAAGCGTTCAGCTTGCGCGAATTCCTATTGGAATTCATCGAGCTGTACCGCAGTTTGCCGGCACTGTGGCAAGTGAAATCCAAGGACTACACCAACAGAACTAAGAAGGCCGAAGCCTACGACCTTCTGATAGAAAAATACAGGGAGTTGGAGCCGAACGCCACTCGGGAAACTGTCAAAAGGAAAATCAACAGCATGCGTTCTAATTATAGAAAGGAATTGAGGAAGATCAGGGAGCTGCAGAAGACCGATTCCGACGATGGCCCGAGTATTTACGAGCCTTCTCTTTGGTATTTCGACCAGCTCGCTTTTTTGGGGCAACACGATACCAACGAAGATGGCATAATCACGTTGACGGATAGTGAGAAGGACCTTGATGGGTTGGCGGTAAGTTTGTTTATTGTGGAATTTTGAATTCGTGTCAATCTCGCGGTTTTTATTGTGCGTATTGTGTTTAGTTTGTACAATATTGTTAATGTGCATGGCGCAATCTCGACAATATTGAATGTGCTTTCGTGTAACTAGTTTCGTTAATTGTTTGTTAGATATTGAAAATTATTTAGAACTTCGTTTTTGGAATTTCGATGTAATATTTATCTGTGTAGTGTGTTCTATTAATTTTTAACAATACATTGATTATTTATTTTGATTACGATCTATAATATAAAGGAATCAAATTTCGCAATTGTATAAATATTTACGTAATATGTGCGCCGTGCGTTGATGTACGTTTGTAATTTTATAAACACTTTTTACACATTATTTTTTTAAAATTGTAAATTGTGCAAATTTCAAAATAAATTTGATCAGATCATTTACGAAAAATATATGGCGAAAAGTCAGTGATAATTTTGCCGCAATGCCATAAAAATTATAATGATTTATAAAATAATAAATCGCACATATTTTCAGACTAACACTTTAATTGCTACAACCATTAACAAATTCATGATTACTCGAAATTTTTTATAAAATTTTCAATATGACGACGTTGAAAAAATTTTTGTCATTTTAATCAAACGATAACATTAATTTTTCAACAAATCGACAGATGGAAGTCAATAGCACCGGAGCCAACGAAAGCACCAAATCGCTAGGATCCCCAAATTCTCCAGTATCCGTAAAAGTCGAAAGGAAAAGACCTCGAGAAGTCAACGACGATGAACTGCTTTTCGTGTCCTGCGGTCATCAGGCCAAGGATGGCAACGAATACGAAATGTATGCCAGGATGTGGGCCATGGAGTTGAAGAAGATGAAGCCTGAACAGCAGATCTATGCCAAAAAAGCCATATACGACATCCTCCTCGAGGGCCAGCTCGAAGGTTTACATAGGGATTCGGTTCAGATCAATAAGAACCAGTCTAGGGTCGGGAACACTGTCTATCCCGATGTTTTTTATAAGTTTACAAAAAGTTAGATCTCAGTTTTGTTGTTGGTCTGGAATGTGAAACGTTCTGGATTGTTTAGTATTTTATCGATGATAAATATTACCTTAGATTTGTATGAATACTTTAGTCAAATTTGTGCTGTGTATTTTTAGGATTCTAATCATCGAGATGTGATATTATGATACATTAAATAGTCGAATTGTACAATTTGATAATAAGAATATTTGAAAAATAGTCGTGTTTTTATATTTAAATTTAATCAATGACTTAACAAATCGCACAAAGATTTTTATTGGATACGAAAAAAAAATTAAAATAAACAGCTAGTTTTGAATATTTTGCAAAGTAAATGAATGCGAAAAATCGAGTCACAGACTTACCGAATTCCACAGTTTTGCAATGCAAAACTACGAACGTTAAACATAACGTTCTTTTTTATTTATTACACAAGGTGTGTCAACTTATCAAAAATTTACACTAAAATTTCGTATTCGACCGGACTTCAAATATACCTTTTAACATATTCTATAGAACGGGTCGCTCAGATAGGTACACGAATTCTTTTTTTTATCGAAATAGCTCTGTTGCGCAAGATCTTGACCAAAAATCCACAACAACATTTTAGGATAAACAGGTTGTATCTGACCGCAAAAAGCGCATTTAACGGAACATACTTAGATTTCAAACTATTTCACTATATTTTTGTCATTCAAAATAATATTCCCTTTTGAAGTAAACGACCGTTTTCTGCTTTCTTTTCTTTTTATTTACTTAACGATCGTTCACGACTTTCTTTCAACTGCAGCCGCACTCGGTTTTGTTTCGGTTCTGCGTAAATGTTTCTAATAGTCGGTAGCCATGCAAAAATATCAATTTTGAAATATCCTTGGTGTTTTGTTTATTTTATGCATTATTTTATATAATGGTCGTATGACGCCGTGTGACCTTATACGTATAAAATAAATATGCAAGGTGATTTCTGAGATGGGATACGTGGTCAACACGCACGTCCATACATTTTGCGGAAACAATCATTCGAATCAGGCTTTTGTTTATGGAAATGCATGTTTAGATGTAATTTTGTGATAAAATTGCATTTGAAGTATGAAAAATTCAACACAATTGCAGGATAATGTGGTTTTTCGTATCTGATCATCGATATTTTGATGCACTCATTTTTTGTGTAAAAAAACATGATTCGTTTATTAAATATGTATATTTTTAAAATATCCTGATTTCAAAATATGTAATTATTAATACTTTTTCGATTTGACGTTTAATTATTTACCGATGTTGAATTAGTCATCGAACTTTGCACTGGGTCATCCGTTATCCGAATCTTGACACATTAATGAATCATGTATTCTTAAATACCTGTTTACGCTCGATTATGAAGCCTTATTCAATTTTGAAAAATGTTAAAATACGTCCACAAAAACACTTTGCAATTTGGTATAAGTAATTTCACAATCCATTCCACGCAACATGCGAATGTTTTTCGCTTGAACTTAAAACCTACCTAAAAGCACAAGTAAACAAAGGAGATGAGATTATTGTCAACAGATTTGCGCATATTATTTAATCAATAAGTATAAATAATTTATTATTGTCGATGGTATACAATGAGACCTTTAAGTGCTTTTCGCGTTTGCAAATTAAGAAATCAACATTGAGTATAGAATAATGAATAGGACATATAATATTTTATGCATATTACATATGAATAATTTCCATCGAGGTTTTAAATATTATAATTAATATTCAACTATCATTTTGAGTTGAAATGTAGTGTGTTCTATTTCAAAATTTTGGGATTGAAGTGCGTACTTCGGATTAAATGAATAAAATGTATGTTCATGTAAGAATATCGACAATTATTTAAATTGAGCACGAGAAATTCTTTTTCGTAATCGTTAAAATTGACCACTTTTTGCGTTGCTTAACCGATAGGTTAAATGTAAACGCTTTGCAAGCAAGGTCAAATTTGTAAACTGATATTTTTTTGACGAATAACTTACGCAATTTTTTATTTTTCATATTTATTATTCTGTTTCATTTTATATTTATTATCAGAAAAAAATCCGTAAGTTCAAGAATGCAGTACTATATTAAAGTATCAATTTAAAAACAAGTGATAAAATCATTTTTAAGATTATGGAATGTTCAATTAGATAATATCATATTACACGAGTTACTTAATGCGATGCCTAAATTTTCATAACTAATATATTTTTTTTAATCTCAATTGAATATTTATTAAAATACGCGGATTATTCCGTTAATTTGATGTCATTTATGATTTTCGTCAAATCATAAAGATAGTCAATAAGGAAATTATGCAAAATTAAATATCTACAGGTTTATCAGCTCTTTTACCTGATTAATACAGGAAAATGCATGATATTCTTGGTATGAAGAATGTACAATAGGTATCAATCGAAATTTGTTGAAAATAAAAATAAAAACTAACAGAGGATCTCATAAATTTATATCGATATGAAAAAAAACAAGAATTTTTAAAAATATTTTTTGGAGAATTAGACAAATAGCTATGCAAATATTTACCATATTGAATAAAAAGACAAATGCGCAAATGGATAAAAAAGGTACTTTACATGAATGAACACTCAAAAGAAACAGCGGATCGCGAAAAGAATCTTAAATAACTTCATAAAAATCGGAAATTGAGCGTTAGAACCTTGAAATTGTTTATTAAACTTCTGCGATTACATATTAGGTATTTTACACGAAAAATAATCGGCAATTTCGTATGCCTCGTAAGTTTCTGAACATTTCGCAAGTACATGTCTTTGTATATCGATTGCTTTTTTTTTATGTTTCCAATGACGATTGTTATTTTGATACATAATTATTTGTACAATATACACGTTCCAACTATACCACATTGTTGCATTCATAATGTTAAAATTTAAATCTCAAAAACATTAAAAATATATATTTCACATTTCTTCCGTTCGACATTCAATGTCACACAATAAATAGAATATTCAAGAGAATCGATTAATATGAACCATGACAGTTTAATATCACATCAGATCAGTCGTCTTCTTATTAACGACTCTGTGACACGAAAACGCAACATTGTACTTTCTGTATTCAAATTTACAACACTCAAAATCGGTATTTTTTTTTCATGTACTCATAATTCCAATAACTATTATAATACTGTTTTCTCAACGCGTCATCATTAAAAGCAAAATGTTTCGCGCTCATTTCGATTCAATAATCATTTGAGGTGCTCGACAGTAAATAGTGCTAAGCGCCAAAATTATAAAATTGAATTTTTTTTTATGTACTACAAAAATTAGTACATTTACTATAGAAATTAATAAATAATTCCACATTCTCTTGAAAGATGACAGTAAGTACTATGTCGGGTAACTCTTAGTTTTATTTGCATCTAAACTGTTTTTCTTAATATCCTCAAAAGTGACAAATGTCGCTTAGAACTATTCACTGCTGAGTCCTCATTTATTATTTTAACATACGTTAAAAGAAGTATCGAATATTTTGATAGGTTTCAAAGTTATATACGCATTAAAATAGACCCACAAACCTATAGATCGGGCCGAAGTAAACAAAACAATTCCGATTTATCCAAAGATACACATCGAACGATAATATTGAAAATACACGAATGTAACACGATTCCTCATTATAATAGGAACATGCGTGTTATGCGAAGCGCGTAATAGTTAGCCGTAACGAAAACTGTCCGTTTCACCTCGTATGAGCTACGATAAATTTTCTCGTCTTACGGGAAATGCAAGTGGCGTGCAAGTGAAAGGTTTTTCCCCACTCTTGGCTACGAAAACGACTTTGACAACTGCTGATCGTCTCCTCTAACAATAAGTCCTAACGAGTCTGTGTGCAGACTCTGTACATTGTTGTGGAAGTCGAGTCAAGTCGGGCCTACGAGTGGCAGGTATAAAAGTTTGACGTGAAAATTTGTAGGTTTATTGATGTTCTGTTTCATGGAGGACTTATCTTTTGATACATATGAATCTCGTTTAGATTTGGTCGAAAAATGTTTGTGAAGATTGATATGAATTATCAATCGTTTATAGTTTGTTTGTTAATGTGATATCTCAATTAGGTTGATCTAGTGATGCTATAATATAAGTAGTTTCCTTTCAATATACAGAATGGTTCAAAGGTCTAGGATAAGTTTCAAAGAGATGATAGGCCGAGTTATTTGGAAAATTTAAACAATCAATACCACAGTCCAAAGTATTATAGTTTTGAGTTATTATTTTCATTTTATTTTTTTGATGAAAAAAAATCCAAAATTTAGCACATGCACACTAATAATTCCCAAATGAAAGATAATATGGCAAACAAAACTTATTTTTAAGTTTATTTACTATGTATTTAATTCGTGGATAGGAATACAAAAAACTATTAGAAATACATTATTAGTTGCGAAAAGATTCTGAAATAAAGAGAAACTTGAGTTTTTTAAAATATAAAAAAAAAAAAACGGAGTCCAAAACCAAATTCACCCCTTCATTTTTCTAAAATATAACCTAGACTTTTGGATCACCTGTATTATATTAAGTGCAAAAAATATTTAACTTAGAAAATTTGATCGGAAAATGTATGTTAATGGTAAATATAAAAGTATCTGTCGAAATGTGATGATAACTAATATGCCAGTATCTTATTGTTAGTATTATATTTCAATCAGGCCAGCTTAATGATACTGAAATGTGATAAGGTGATAATAAACTTCTTTTTAATATATTATATTATAAGTATAGTTAAAAATAATACATAGTATCGTTGAAATATTTTCGGAAAATATATATATTAATCATAAATATCAAGTGAAATGATATATTATTTTGTTTTCGTACAGAAATGTTTCATCTAGGTTGGCCTAGTGATTCATAAATATAATGGATTTTCCTTCAGACATTGTCAAACAGATAAAATTTTGCTTAGGAGAACGATCAGAAAGCAAATAGACTATGATGATTCCATTAAAATCGAATCATGGTGTTTCAAAATGATCATGGAAATGTACGTTTATTATATGTCAGCTGGGCCATTACATGGTCGAGGAAATCAAGATCAAAATAAAGAAAATGACCCATGATGAACCCAAAAGTATACGGTACTTGAGTGATGAACGTTACATGTTGACAAAAAGAATATGATTGATCTTTTCTGTCAAAGTCATTCAATATTGGTACTTAGATAAATATGAGATTTTTTTAAATATATGTATAATATATTTCGAGATTATATTGTAAAATTTAATTATCTTCTCAAAATTCGGTTGTGTACAGTACCTAAAGAAAATAATAGCCGAATAGGATGTTGAATTTTAGAATGTAAGTAATAATGTATATAAATTCAATAAAAAAAAATTCATGGTCACACTATTATTCATAAATTTTCTTACGTGTACATCAAAGTGCGAAACTGTTTTTAGTTCTCAGACATTTTTAATAATAAAATATTATTCTATTTGTTTTTTGTACTACGAACCTAATAAAAATTCGAAAAACATAATGCATTGAATTTTTTTTCAGTCGGTACCCATAAATATTCATTTTCTCATTATAAAGAACAAATAATATATATTCGATCAATTTAATAAAATCGTAATGAGCAAAATCAACCTTCCGTGCAAACAAAGTCCAATACAATAGACTGCGCTTCACTAAAAAGGAAAATCATCCGAAAAATATTGACGATAACAATCACCACAGAGCAAAATCGCGAACACACACGAAACGAACCTAAAAAGGAAAAACACCAAAAAAACCCAACAGAAAATATCAACTTACTGCGCCACAAGGCTGCTGGACCAGGAAAACATCTTCTTGAGCCTCTCCCTCTTCTGCTCGTCATTGAACTCACCACCAGACGCCGTCCTCGGCATCTTGATATCTTCGAGATCGACCTTCGGACTACTTTTGAGAGGAAGTTCAGGTCCTCGTTGCGAAATCGGGACACAGCCGAGCGACCACTGCGAACAGACGCCGGTAAATGACGATGGCCTCAGCTTGCGAGGCTTTCGCGCGATTTTTACGTTATAGATCCACGATCGGTGGAAGAGGATCGATGGCACGTTCGTTGACGAAAGTGATTGCCGACCGAATGTTGGGTTGCGCAATTGAGGAAGGACTTTCGCTTTTATCCTGACACGTGCTCGTGTTGCGTCGTGCAGGGTTTTCTGTGTGAGGGTTTGGATTTTTTTTTTTAAATTAATTCGGTGTTGGAATTTTTGTGTTTTTTTTTTTGATTGACGTCTTGATTAGGACTTTGATGCTGATATAAAAAAAGTATAATCCATCCTGAATCAATGTAATCATATTAATTAATTTGTAAAGTTGTTAATTTTGAATGAAATATGAATTAATGTTGTATCATTATATTTTAATAGAAAAAAAAATGTGAAAAAGCTATGGAATCACAAGGAAATCAAACTTTGAACTGTTTTGATAAAAAATAGTCAGTGGAATATTAAAAAAAAACTCGCCGAATCATCTTTTTTCAACTCATGACGTTTCGTAGTTACGACCGAAAAAAATGTCATAATTTAATTTTTTTTAAATTGCTTACTAAATCATTGGCTAATACATTTCGGAAAAAAAAGATGGATTCATTCAAATTATTGTATTAAAAATGTAAATTTTTATATAAAAATTGTATAGATTCGACTTACGACAGAGGTTCAAGATCTTATTTCTATCGTATTCATAAAAAAAAAAAACAAATATTATTTACAATTAGATATTTTGTTGCAAAAAAATTTCGGTTGCAAATCCCTGCATGACGTTAAAACGAGCACGCACCAACGCCGTATGCATTTTTAATCAAATCATTAAATGTACAAGTCAACGATCATCAATCCGACACATTATTATATTTTCACGAAGCGAAATTAACACGTATGAAAGTGATGCAACGCACGTATGCAACCTTATATAACCACATGGCGACGATCGGTCGGAAAATTCAAAATATTATCGTCGCCATGTCGAAACTTCGCGCCGACCGAGCGGGAAATTCGAAATATTAACGATCTAATAGAAATCCGTCCATAGCGCGGTGAAATGCTTCCATTTTGCCCTTTCGATTGTTCGTGTCGGTGTTGTGAACTTGAATTGGCCAAGTGCATGCGATGAAATGCATCATCATTGTCAATGGAACCAGTTTTACTATTGAATCGTGTTATTATGTTATGTGCTTGACGGACAATGCGTTGTGATAATTGCTGGAAAATGGAATCATTTCTTCGTGGCGTATGCTTTGCAAAATTATTTTTTCGGTTCGATTCAAGGTGAATGGTTTATTAATAGATATTCAAATGGAATTTTATGGATTTAACCTGTTAGAGATTTTGATGTTAATTTAAAAAAAAACTAAATATTGAAATAATTTTACACTAAACCGAAACATGTAAAAATTCACGCCGATTAACACAAATTCGCACATACACACACATCAGACTCAACACATACCTGAGCATCATAACAACGAAATCAAAAAACGACCAACGACGACACACAAACGAACATCTTAACATACAAGCACTAATTTTCCAATCACATCCACGCAACTTCTAAACCTCGATGCAAAACTCCAGCTCCCGTATACAAAAACAAGTTTACAAACCACACATTCGTCAAAAATTTCCGAACCACCCAAACGGCGACCTTATCATCGAAAAACCGTCACACTTTCGAGTCGCGAATTCCCAAAAGGCGCAACAGCCGAACGTTCCCGAACGATCCCGACTTCCACAAAGGCCTTTTCGACGACCACGATCAGCCAAATGATGTTCACCGTATCTTCGAGAAGGCGTACGTCTCCGGCGTGCTTCGGACGACGACTGCAGTCGTTGTCGTTAGTGGTCGTCGCGAAAGTGCTCATCGGCTGCGCGGCAAGAAGTACTTCTGTGGGCAGTGTCGTTGCCTCCTGTGCTGCTGCTTTGAAGAAAGTGTCTCTGTCTCGGTGTCGAGATCGAGAAAAGTCGTTGCGTAAACCGTAATGTTACATCTCGGGTGTGTAATGCAATTTCGAAAGGCTGCCGGCTTGTTTTGGTGCAGTGTTAAGCCGAGGTGCATGCGTGGATGAAGATTTTGTTAGGTTTTGTTTTGGTATGAAAAAAATTTTTTCGATGTGTGTTTTGTAATTAGCAGAGATGTTTTAGAATGTCGATGAATGTTTGAAAATACGATTGAAAAGGTAATTTGAATTCGAATTTGGATTGCACGTGTTGAAAATGTTTATTGCTATTGAGTACCCGTGGGCGCCATATCGAAAGATGCGAAAAACGAGGGATGAAATGTTAATATAAAAAAAAATATATTTATTTAAAAAAAAAATTGCTTGTGTATGATAAGTGCAATGTAAATAATGCATTTATGGAAGATTCATTCAAAGCTAACAATTAGATTTGATAGGAACTTGGATTGATACGCGGTCAAGCAGGTGAATTTTTTTATCAGTGGATTTTGTCATGACGAAAATGATCCGAAATCCGAGGAAATTAAGAAAGCAAATTTTATACTGCATTTATGTCGATTGTGAAATGCCTTTTAAAATAATATATTGTTTGTTTGTTTGTTGCTTTTTCCAATGAATTAAATTCGGTAAATCGCACTGCCATAAATGCAGATGTAAAATTTTATAACACTGGTTATTGGCATCCCCATTGATTTTTGGTATTTTTAGCGAAATATCATTTAATAAATCTATTAATATTCAAAATTTTCTATTGTAATATAAAATGTATTAGAACCATTAATTACCTTTTTCATATTGAAAAAAAATGAAAATTTTTCGGACGTGTCACACACCAATCA
>JAOXNN020000066.1:869692-952324 GCA_028571205.2 Hydropsyche betteni | reverse complement strand
AAATTTTTGATTTTTTTCTTGGAAGCCATTGACTGTTAATCCCTTTTGAATATAGGGGTATCATAGGTCCCATAAATTAATTAAATAAAAAGGCTTGAAAAAAGTGCGTTCAGGCAACTTAAAAAAAAAAAACATTGTATACATATATATAATAGAAATGTTTACACAATTAATTTTTTAATTTTAATCCGGATACTTCAACGGCGCTGTCCGAACGAAATTACTAGGAGTACACGTGATTTAAGGAAGTATAATAGATATTGTTATGTAATTATACTGAAGGAATGAAATAAAGCTAATCAACTTTAAAGATAGTTAGCTATTTTGATTAGTTCAACTAATGAAAGACTAAAAACACAAAAATAACTAAAAAATTTGGATAATTCTTGAGAAGACTGTTCAAAGGGGCTTATGAATCAACAACATATGGGCTGTCGTATTGTTCTTCAAGTTCGCTACCAGTAGACCCATCTTCACTCTATCCACCGCAGTTCAGAATCATGACACCATGCTGTCTGAACCACTGCCCAAAGTTCTCCATCTACAATGTTCTACGCCAACCCACGATCTTCCTTTGAATAATTAACGGGAGAAGACCCATACTTTCATACTTTCCGTCATATTGTTACATTGTAGAAATTTCTATGATTTCCGGCAAATTCGATTCTATAGGTACTCGTTTTACGGCGAGAACTTGGCCAGGATCTTTGTGCAACGCCTCGTACAAACTTCCATGAGAACATTTTCCGAACTTGTATATTATATTGAAAGCCTCCCGGGTCAAGCTCTCTTCCGACAGCTTCTTCAACTCGCTGAAACAGACAGAAACTCAAAACCACATAACAACATAATTAAAATAAAAAATACAACATTGAGATTTAGAGAAGGGGGGGGGAAATAAGATAGGTTATTTTTAGGGGCGGTATCACAATTTGGAAGACATATCTGCGTGAGAGACGGAGGTTTTGCCTAACGTCTACCTCTCTATCCACTATCATTTCCCTGCTTTTATCATTGTGAAGGACAACGGGGCATTTGACATCCATGTCAAAATATCGCGAATGACAGCACATCTGTCATCACCACTTCTGCGCAAGGGTACCACAGCAGTTCGAATTATGCGCGTTGTACAATTTGATAATTCGAAATTTCGTCGAATTCTTTTTTATTTTTTGTATTAAATTGGATAGAAGTAATGGCGAAGGTGAACTCGAAAGAAAGAGCGTTTTTAAGTTGGCATCGGTGGAACGCCGTGCCACCTTAAATACGCTCTTTCGTTTGGGTTCACTTTTACCAAAAGAACATATTTTGGTGTTTTCAGTTACGTGTTAAACGTTTTCCACTTTCATTTGAAAATTTTGACAATTTCAGAAACATACGCACTTGCGTTATGTACGCTTACGTCTGAGAACCTAAACAAATGGCAGAAAACAAAATTTATTTTTTCACAAAATTCATGAACAAAAACAACCGTGTTATGACACCTTCGTCGAAAGCCATCGAAGTGACAAAATTTTACTGAAAAAATACATCAAAAACATTCTTATGCACAAGTGTTACAAGGAAGTAAATTCATTGAAAAAATTTTGAACCAAAGTACCAAAACGGCACCCAGCGCTACGGCAGTAAACAAAGGTTCATTTGCGCGCCATTATTCCGGCCAGCGACGTCCTGTCGTCGCTTTTCTTTTGCGCATTCGAAAATTCGTTTTGGGCCCCAGAAGCACAATGTCGGGAGCTATGGAGATCGACGATAAAATCAGAGTAAGGCCAGGCGCCCACAGGCGATTGGTTGCGGCGCGATTTGTGATGGAACGCATTGTTTTGGGTTGTAGTGCGCCCATAAATGTATTTTCATTTCTGACAATCCGTACTTTTATACCATGTTTTGGGTATATGCAAATTTAACTATTTTATCAAATAAAAACTTGTTAACTGTAAATCTTGCATTTTTATTAGTCTTCACTTTATACAATTCTCAAATAGTTATTGTTTTTTGACAGTTTTCATGAAAAAAGTGTTGCCAATCTCACCGCTACATACTAACATTTTGAAACTCTTAAACCTGATTGAATCCGTCAAGTTTTTTTATTTATTTTATAATGCACCTGATTGGCAACTTTATAAGATTTATATATAATTTAGTTTAGAATTTGAAAGAATTCCATTTTCTACGTTAAAATTCGACACAACGATGAAAGATTTTTTTTGAATCTGCTTGTCGGTACTATAATCTTATTTTTTTTTCACCTATTTTTTTAATATTATTTGAAAATGACACAAGATTACAGAAATATTTATAATCACACGCAGCCTACTCACGTCCGCTGCTAGTCAAATGCCTTCCTCAATACTTTTCCATTTGTTTCTATTTCGTATAGAAATAACAAATGTTACAAACGTCAGAATTTGGATGCGAGTGTGTGTGTGAATGCAAGGTACCAACTTATAACTGGATTCGTATGTATGTGTTTCACCAGTGCCAACATAAATACGCTCTTTCGCTCAGGTTCACCTTTACCAGAGTAATCACCTAATTGAGTTCTTAAACATTTGTCTAAACGACACTAGTATATACGAAAGTAGCATACATGTCACTACACACCCTTAGCAAACAATCCGTGAAAACTTTAAAAATGTAATAGTATGATTAAAATAAGTTATAAAGCATTAATTGAACCATCATATTGTCCTAAAACATGTTCTGTGTGTGATAGTTTCGTGTTCATTGGTGTCATTTGCGCAAATGTCTGGTTACTGAAAAATTTTAATGGAAAGTGTATCAAATGTATTATTTTTTTTTATTAATATGATAATAGCTGTCTTTTAATTGAAACTCGTGTTTCTGTTATAAAGAATTGTACTATTGAGTAAAATAAAAAATAATATGAAATAAGGGAAAATATTTCCCAATATTAATAAAATAAAATCGATTTTATCATTATTATTTATTGTATTCATTCATAGTATAATATAATATAATAAAATTCAAAATAATTAAATTTCAACAACCCCTGAAAATATAAAACATTCAATTACAAATTAAATACTATTGAAGCAAAATTTCAATTTATGTATAACATATATACCTTCATCCTCCGATAAATCTGTTGTTGACTCTGCCGTCATCATCTCTTCATCGTACATATTCAAAAGAGTCTCATTCACGTTTAAATCTTCATATAATTTCGACATCGTCATATTCAAATCTAAAGCCGTTTCGTTCAAAACCAAAACCGTTTTGTTCAAACTTGAAATGGTGCTGTTCAAATTTGAAGTGGTGTTATTGATTTGTGATGGATTATCAGTCTTTTTTTTTTCTTCTGGAGGATTTTTATCACATTTAACAACATGTCCTCGAGTTGTGTCGTAAAAAGGAACACATGCATGTTTATGGCCAACATTGCTCAAAACATTTTTGATACCAATCGGATCACTTTTCTGTAGAATTATAAAACAATTGTCATATTGTTTGATATTTGTAACAGATTAAATTTCTTACCGTCAAAGAAATAAATGTAGCCAAATAAACAAAAATCCCCAGTGATTTCATTTCAATTTTTTTGTAATCAAATGGCAATGTTTTCGTGGTTTTCGACTTTTATATATAATTTTCTCGACCATTTATATACGTTTTTTTTTTAATTCACAGGATTTGAGGAAACATGTTTTAATTATAATTATCATCATTATCGATGGCATTATGGCTAATCTGAGTAATTGTCACGTTACCAAATAAAAACCACAATTTGCAAACATTAATGATATACATGACCATTTTATAGTTAGTTTTTTAAATAAAATTTATAATAAATTTTCAATTACACTTTCGAATTTATTTTTTTTGTAAATTACTACTATCAATAATGATTGCTGATACGTGGTAATGAAAAAAATTTTCCTTTTAAATAATCAGATACAGAAAAACCAACCATGTACATATATTTTTCATAAATAATCATCTAAAATATCTGGAAAATACCATGGACGTAGTAATAGTGATTGTATTATAAATTTTATGTGGTTAAAATTTTCAAATAGTAAATGTGCTAGATCATATCACAGTTTGCTTAGCCTATTATGATTTTTACACGAATATGGAGTTACCAAATTAATAGCTTATAATATGATTTTTAATGCAAGTATAATAGCTGGATAATTCATATAAAAATTTGACCCATTTAATAAATACCAGCATTTTGAAATTGATATTTGAATTGTAATGTCGTGCTCAGTGATTTTTTTGCTTTTGGCCATTCTTATTGTACAAAATGAGGTAAATTTTGAAGTATATCATTTTTTTTAAATTTTTCTTTGATAATGTGTAAATTAATGTTATATTTTATATTTTTTAATTTCAGTGCGGTTTACATACTAGAATTTTATTCCGAAATGAGGATGCTGAAAAATTTTCCGTTTTATTTAACAAACTAGATGAAGCAAATGAAAATGTGAGAATGAAAAGATCTCGATTTATAAATAGTGCATCTATTGCTGATTCTTCTAGTGGTGACGTCGATAAAACTACCACTCAGAATACTAAAACAAAATCTTCCCTAAAATCGAAGGCCATCAAACCAACTAGTGCAATGAGAAGTAAGAGGGATTTGAATAATAATCACCCAAATAAAGATGAACTGAAAAAAGCAGATAATAAAATTTCCTTAATTCGAAAAAAACGCCACGAAACTGGTATGCTTCACTCTCATTCTCACAAAGGGCCTGATGTTTTTGAAAATGAAGTAGTACCAGAAGGACAGCACGGATCTTATAAGATCAATTCAATAAATACAAAATCTCTTTTGAGAAATAAAAGACATAATACCGGTAAACCACATACTCATTCCGGCGAAGATGATCACAATGATTTTGAAATCGAAGATGAACCAATGTCACCGTCAAATACGAGTGTAAAGAAAAATGAAACATATCCCGTCACAACACCAGTTCCTAAGACTACGACTCCTAAGTTCATTCATTTGAATAAAAAACATTTTTTCGGTGATTCAAAATCAACAATTCTTTCGAGAAATAAGAGACACGAAACTGGTATGCCTCACACTCATTCACATGAAGAAGAACCTGATGTTTTTGGAAATGAAGAAGTACCAGAAGGAGACAATGGATCTTCACAAAATAGCACGAAAAATAATTCTAAGAACGCAGCGTCTACTAATTATGTGATTGAGATATTATTCGACATTTATAAGAAGATAAATTCAACGAATACAAAATCTCTTTTAAGAAATAAAAGACATAATACCGGTAAACCACATACTCATTCCGGTGAAGATGATCACAATGATTTTGAAATCGAAGATGAACCGATGTCACCGTTAAATTCGAGTGTGAAGAAAAATGAAACATATCCTGTCACAACGCCAGTTCCTAAAACTACGACGCCTAAGTTCATTCATTTGAATAAAAAAAAATTTTTTGGTAATTCGAAATCAACATTTCTTAGAAAAGAGAAACCAACTACCGAAGAACCCGATCTATTTGTAATCGAGGATGAAACTACAGTACATGTCGTAAGTACGACCCCAAAACAAAGCAAAAATATCCTGAAATTCATGACTACTACTTCAAAACCTAAAACTTCAACAACGATTAAACCCAATACTACAACTTCCATGTCGAAAACTATGAAAAAGACTGGCATAAAAAGCATTTTCAAAGTGCGAAGAAGAAGAGCCAACACTAATACTAACCAAAACTCCAGCAAAGAAAAAGGTAATGGAGCTGAAAAGAATAAAAAAAATAAGGCCGTAACTGAAACTGCTACTAAAGCTCAACCTACTACTGCTATTTTGGCAGATCCTGGTTATTATGATGTCAATACCATCATATACTATGTACCTTATTCAGCTGACCCAGTTTCTTATCCCGCTGAGACTTCTGAGGCCAGCAATGGAAAAAATGGTAAAGGAAAAGGTAAAGGTCAAGGAAAAGGCAAAAAGAAGCAAAACACGAATGGGGAAGAAGTACCCGTTTTCAATAATGAATATGCTTCGGATTATTATGATGCTGTTGCTGCATATGAAACTATTTCTAATCCCGATGGGACTATCAAGTTTAATAATAATTGGTAGATTTTTTTTATATTTGTTTCTGTAAATTAGTAGCTGACGTTTTTTTTTGTTGTATTTAGATTTATTGTCACTGGGTGAAACATTCAAATAAATTCATTAGCGTTTTTATAAGATACTTTATGTTTTTGTCTTCTTATGTTACAATTTAAATATTGTACTGTGAAATTTTATGTATTGTAGAATATTTATCCAATAAAAAAAATACTGAAAAATTAAATTTTTTGATGAAAAATAAATTTTTCGCTCAACTAAAAAAGTATTTTGTTTAAATCCTTAATCAATTATTTTTTACAAATAATTTACAAAATCTATCTAAAATACTCTTCAAGAAAAAAATTTCAATTAAATAAACGAAATTATTTTTTTACATAAATTCCTAACAACTTGATTCCAAAAACCATCACAAAGACCATATCTTCAAAATTTGAAATTGATGACTAATCTTATTTGGAAAAAATTCTTCTTTTGATGTGATTGATTTCAATGGAATAAAATATATTCAATTATAATTATATTAGAATTCATATCTGGTTTTTATTGAGAAATATGGGCATGAAAAGTACAAAATCTAGTATTGGATTTATTCACGAATTCAAAATCTCAATTGCTATTTATTAGTTATGCATATTTTGTTTATCTATATATGTATGAAAGATTATCTGAGTCACTTTAAAAATCATAAAACTTTGTCCTTAATAGAAAATAAAATATTATCAGTCAATATTAAATAACAATACTTCTGATCAAAAGAATAGTTGAATGAAATATCCTACTATTTTATATGCAAATAATACTTTTATCATTGTATACATTATTTCCGATCTATAAAAATAATCAACTATTGTTATACATATATCACTTAATAATAATAAAATAATACGAAATTTGATACAATTTTTAAATTAAAATTTATTCATATTTACAAAATCATATATATTTCCACTGATTAAATTTCAAAAATAATAAAATATAAAATGACGGCGCAAATATAAAAGGGTTTTTTCCGAAGACAACAGAAAGCCATTTTGATTCTCCTCTAACCCGTGGTGTCTGAAAAAAATACGAAAAAAAGATTTTAATAAATAGTATAAAAAATATACCCACGACTGCTCCTAGGGTCTGTATGGGCCAAAAATATCTGACTGCTCAAGTGCCCAGGATTTTTTTTCTAATTTCCAATTTTTTTGTCGATCATACTATTTGATAAATATTCAAAAACGTACTTGGGAATCGGGTTGGAAGAGGTGGGAACGTTCCATTGAAAAAGTTCGGAAAAGTTCCTCCAGTTCCAGTTCCCCCTGTTCCAGTTCCTCCACCACCACCTCCACGACCTCCCCTTCCTCCATTGCAATTTGCATTATGCTTATGATCAGCTATTCCATGAGGGTGATCATGACCATGATCATTGCTCAGTCCAACCGACATACTTTGCTAAAATAAACAAATTATATAAAAATTACATTGATTTTATAAAAAAAGAAAACTTAAAATTAAAACATTACCACAAATGCAATGGAAAGGATCAAAGCCAGACAAGCAAATAGTCCCAGGAATTTCATGATTGCTGATCTGGATGAAGCTCGTCGGAATACTGACTATGCTGTCCATGACATTCGATATTTATACGATAAATTCATGATTTCAATCCACTTGAATTTCAATAAAAAAAAAATGACTATTCAACACAATCGTAAAATTTTAAAAGCAAATGCTCCGTCGAGTCATATAATCGATGTCATTTATGTCGTATAATATAATTTTTTTTTATTAATCATGATTGAAGTCATTTGGCGTTCGAAAATATTATTGAAATGAATTAATTTCATATGAAAGTACATTTGAAAATTGCCAGTTTTGAATTGGATAATAATCGAAATTATAAAGAAAAGCAAAATAATAAATATTGAATAAACCACCCCAAATAATTCATACACTAATTTCACAATAGTATTTGGTATACACGTATTATTCTAGCTGTTTTTCCAATTTTATTGAAAAGGTCACGAAATTACTCGTTTCCGATGCGGAACTTGCACTATTGAAACTCGAGCCGGAAAAAAGGTGTTAAAGTACAATAACAATTATTTCATTGTAAATGAAATGATAATTTCGCGATGGCAATTTGCGAATCGTCATCACGAAGCGCAGTTTCTATATTCTAAATCCTGAAACCAATCTAATCGATTTTTGATTTTAATGTGTCATCTTGCGATGAACGTTATATATAACATTATAATTGAAATAAATTTTGTTTATAATTATAATAATAGTATGATTACGCGATATCAATGTCATACAATTTCAACAACAAAAACTAAATGATTAATTCGCGAATTTTCCAAAAAAATAATAAATCATAATAAAATCATTGAAAATATTACCGAAACTCATATTTCGATGAACTCAAATAAATAGTCATAATTGAGGACGCGTATATAAAAATTTGTTCAAATTTAAAATTCGCCATCATTGTCGAATCGACAACCGAACAACAATCACGATGCGCGCGGCCATTTTTCTGCTCGCCATCGGCCTAATTGTCCAAAACGAGGTAACACTATCATTACCAAAGTTCAGATTGATTTTGTGAAAGCTCAGAAGTGCTGAACGAATTTCAGGTGGCCGGGGAACTAGAATTGGTCGAGTATTCGTACACCACAGAAACGGGTCCCGAGTTTGGCGTCGATTATTCGAATGTCGAGGCTGTGATCGATGGTCGTGGCTTGGATAATTATCCGAATCCTGATAATATAGATCCAGCCATTGCTGATCAGGTCATGAGTATAGATCCCAATTTGGGAGTGGTGCAATAGTTTTTTTTTTTTTAATGTTATGTGTTACACTTCTGAGCTTTTGTGTAAAATAAATGATGTATTTAATTATGGAATTTTATTATTATTTTGAAAATAAATTAAATCATATATAGTATCAATAATAGAAGTATCAATTAACGTAAGATAAAAATGATGATTTTTAATCAAATTAAAAAAAGAACAATTTTTTCAGATATAAAAGTGCTAACAATAATATATCGATAAAACAGAAATTTTTTAATTATATGTTATTGCACAATTTTCATTTTCGTCAGAATGTGCTTTACGTTAATTGATAAAAGAATAGTGTATTGATTTTTTTGTAAGCAAAATCAAATTTTTAATTTTCAGGGTGGTTTACGTACAAGTTTAAAATTTAAACATGCTCATAAGCGAACATTCAATTTGAAATATTTCGATGATGAAAGTCTACCATTATCACGATCAAAACGATCAAAATTATTGAATAGTGAACCTTCGGAAGACTCGTCAAATTCAAAATCTCGTGATACTCCCATAATCCAAATAATATATGTTTTTCATATGGAAAACGGTAATATAACACAGCAAAATATTACTAATGTTGAGGAAGTGATATCAATGACAACTACAACAGTGAAACCAGCAACAACAGTGAAACCAGCAACAACAGTGAAACCAGTTAATGTGATTAACAATAAAACAAAAAGAAGCTTACCTGATCACTTAACAGAAAATTTCGATATTAAAACCATCCCATCGACTCTGAAAACTAATAATTTTCCTATGAATTTGAGGAACATTTTTGTAAAATTAACTAGAGGAGTGAATAAAAATAATAATTACACAAATGATACGGACCACGAAAAAAAAGATAAGAACGCGAATACTACTGAACATACCACTAAAATTATTCCTTCTCTCGATGGTGATTTTGTGGGACCTTTCGGATATAATCCGACACCTATGCCACTAATTCCGATTTCAATTAATCCGGAATATTATAATTATTATAATTTCAGTTATATACCACAAATCCCGGATGTTTTTAATTATTCATCTCCCGCTTCTCCATTCGGAAGTTTACCTCCAATAAGCAATTCTCCTTTCCCGAATGTCATGAAAACTGTACCGCAAATTTTCAACATGACCATGTGGGCAAATATTCCAAATGTCGTCAGAACGATTTACAATTTAACTCGAATCAATAGCGATTTAAACAATCCGAACCATGGAAGCGCTTTATACACAGACGAGGGAGCAATCAGATTTGAATAATTTAAATATTATATATATATCATCATTTTTTATGATACTAAACATGTATTCAAAAATTAATAAAGAATATTCTCCTTTTTTAATTTTTATGTATAATAGTAACGAAAATAATATAAAAATAAAAATTGGTAATGATTCCTAGACTTTTTCCTAAACGTCATAAGAACATACCGGGAGTAGAATTCATCACGACATTACAAAACCGAGTATAATACATTAATCCCCCCTATAACGTCGTTCGACGTTATTTGTGGGAATTTAGCAAATCAATAAATGAAACATTTTCATTTTTCTTTTTTTTCCGATATTTTTACGAGTTAATTGTTTTTTTTTCAAATACATTTGTAAAAAAAATGAATAATTTGAATTTAAATGCATTTGAAAAAAATAACGTTATAGGAGGGACGCCGCAGACGTTATAGGGGAGGTCGTTATAGGGGGAACGTTATAGGGGGATTATTGTACACAATCCGCAAAATATTTCAAAATAGTATGATTAAAATAAATTATAAAGCATTAATTAGATCATTTAACCATTATACACTCTTCCAATTGTCCGAAAATGTGTCGTGTGTTCTATTGTCAGTGTGTTTTGTATAATTTGAGCAAACGTCATTATTAATTTATAAAATAATAATTAATTTATATTTTGATAAATAATTTAAATACAAAATAGCTTCCAATTAATAAAATAATTTTAATTCCACATAATGAACATCATAAAACTACGGTTATAGGTTGTAGCATATGGCCAAGTGACATTTGACGGTTTAAACGGTTGACCGTTACCAGCGACGGGTGTTCAACTCGCACCGTATCTAAAGTTGTTAGAGCTTCTTAATCGCATTAAAATCGTAATTTTTGGACATTCAAACAACAAATGTAGTCCCAATAATCGTTCCTCATTATCAGGTACCTTTTGTAATCATAATAAATCTAAAACATCAATTTTCATTCCAATAAACAATATAATCCTCAACTTTGACTTAACTTATAAACCCATATTGAAATACATCATCATCATTCTTATGATTAAATTTGTAGATACAACGTATCCATTTCAAACAACGATGGAGCCGACTAAAGAGGCGATAAACGTACGGCTTTGTTACCTCAACAGGCAGTTGTGCGGAAGCAGCATAATCAATGGAAACTCGTCAGCAAAACGATGGATCACAAAAGAAACGCTTTTGGATGCTTTGACTGTTCTGTATGACGAATGCAACAATGATTCGCTCAAAAAGAGCGACGAGTTCGTTTCAAAGTTCATTGAAAAATGTTTGTTGGGTTATTTGTATGATTTTGTAGTCAATCAAATGTGTATTATATTAAATGTGTGTTGTTTGTGGTGTAGATCGTCCGATGGTCTCGGAACTCAAGCTTTTAAGAGTTAACATATCAGATTTCGAAGTCAAACATCTTATTGGACGCGGCCATTTTGGAGAAGTGCATGTTGTTAAAGAAAAGTTCACCGGCGATATATACGCTATGAAAACATTGAAGAAAGATATAACATTGAAGCATCAAAATATTGCTTTTTTCGAAGAAGAGCGTGATATAATGGCTCTTTCCAAATCTAACTGGCTTGTTAAATTGCAATATGCTTTTCAAGTAATGTTACTTTAGCGAATATTTTTTTAAAATTTAAATTTGTACGAAAATAATTATTTGGTTCTCTATCACATTTAGGATTCGTCTCAATTGTATCTGGTGATGGAATATTGTCCTGGTGGAGATTTAGCAGGATTATTAGAAAGAAGAGGAAGACCTTTATCCGAAAAAGATGCTATATTTTATATTGCCGAAATGATTGAGGGCTTGAAAGAGTTGCACGGCTTAGGATTTGTTCATAGAGATTTAAAGCCAGACAATGTACTATTAGACAGGTATGTATAATAATAAATCAATGCAAGTTGCGTCAAATATCAAATTGTAACTTTTGTTCTTTTTTATTTAGATGCGGTCATTTGAAACTAGCTGATTTCGGTTCAGCTACTCGTTTATCAAGTTTAGGAAATGCTAAAGGTTCTATGCCAATTGGAACTACTGATTATATTGCTCCAGAAATATTGATGGCTCTTGAAAACCCTAAAAAATTTACACACGGAGTAAGAATCAAAAAAAGTATAACAATATTTTACGAGTATTTCATTGTAAATTTATTAATAATTTATTTATAGCCTCCTTGTGATTATTGGTCTCTCGGAATAGTTGCATATGAATTAGTGACTCGTAAGACGCCCTTTTCCAGTTCTTCGAAAACTGTGGTATATACATATAAAAGGATTGTCGAACATGGATCCAACACAGATTTAGTTCACCTTAAATATCCAGCTGATATTCAAATTATTAGCAACGACTATAAAATATTGATTGAACATCTGCTACATCCAAATCCTGCTAAGAGACCGAGTCATACAAACATTACAACTTACAAGGCATTCGAAAACACCCACTGGAATTTACTGCGTAATCAAGTAAATTTTTTTTTAAATTCAGAGTTAGTAAATGATTATTGATATTGGTATTTATATTAATTTGGATTTTATATTTTCTAGGCACCTCCTTTTGTACCTATTGTAAATGGACAAGATGATATATCAAATTTTTCAGAACTAGAAAAAAAGAAACCAACAGTAAACTTGGAAAATTTCAGAACTAAATCGCAATTCAATGGAAGAAATCTCCCTTTTGTTGGTACGAAACACACATAATTTTTTGTATGTTTGTTTCAACTTTCTTCAAAATGTATTTTTTTTTAATTTTAAATTTTTATAGGTTTTACATATTCTCAAGATATCAATTTATCTAATTTCGGAGAATTATATGATGATGTCAAAAAGATGACTGATACTACATCTTCTAGTGGTCACAGTTCCGGTAGCAATGGGGTATTTAATACTAGTTTGAATGGAACTGCAATTTGTTTATCCAATGCAAGGTATTGAAAACGCTAATAATTGTTTTGCCTGTTAATAAATCGAATAGTTTTTTTATGTTGCTTCTTTATAGGGAGACTGAACAACTTTTGGAAAACCGAAAAAGGGAAATTGATGCTTTACACAAAGAATTAGCCATGATTATATCTAAACAAAAATTACTTGAAGAAAAAGAACAAAAAATGATCGATGTTGAAAATCATAGATCAGAACTTGAAAAGGACCTTGCTGAAATGGCTTGCAAGAATCAGGTAATTTTCTTTTATTATAAACTCAATTTCACAAAAATATATAGGGATATACAAGTAAACCTTTTTTTTTTTAGAAATTACAACATCAGCTAGAATCTGAACATAAAGAACGCAACATTTTGGAAACTAAATCGTTACAATTAATTCGTTGTGCCAAAAAGAAATGGAAGGAAAAGACTGAAGAACAAGTTACAGCCTTAAATAAAAAAATTAACGAAATTGAAATGAAGCAATCTGAATCTAACGATATCATTAGAAGCTTAGAATATAAACTTCAGTCAAAATCTGACAGCCTTGAACAATGTTTGAACGAATTAAATGTTTTGCAGAAATTCAAAGAAACTCATAAGGTTCATATTTTTTTTTAACTCACCTTGCTAAATAATTGTGTTATGTTTGACTCAATCTATTTTTATAGGACAATGCTGAAAAAGCACGAATTAGATCTCGTCAATCGGCTGCTGAGTCGGATAAATTGTCTCAAGAATCCAACAATCAATTGAAAATTATTACTCAGAAATTCCATAATGAGATTAAATTGAGAACAAAGTTAGAATCCAATTTGAAAACTGCTTTAGAAGAACAGAAATTGGCAGTAGAGAGAGAAAATGATATACTTACAACACTCAGGGAAGAAAAAGAAGTTTACTCAAAAGAGGTAAATAATTTTAATTTGGTGTAAATTCAGTTTTTCCGTTGAGTATTCACTAGTTGAATTTTTATTCAGATTGTATTATGGACCGAAAAATATAACAAAAGATGCGAGGAAGTTTCTAATTTGCAAGAAACTATTAGTATGCTCGAGAATCACATTTTCGAACTGCAATGTTCAAAGGAAAGAATAGTTGAAAAAGAGAAAACTCTTAGATCTTCTTTGAGCAAAACAAAAAGGCAATCAGAATCTGATTTGATCAAATATGAAAATCAAATAACGGTATGTTATTATATTTCATATATGATATTTCAATATTTTTTCATCATATTTTTGATTTTTATTTTGAAACAGAAACTCACTGCTGAAATAACTGAATTAAAAACAGAAAATAAAAATAATAACGATAAAATCACAACAATCAACAACGAAAAAAAAGAAATACAGACTGCTTTTGAAAAGGCCATTGCTTGTGAAGAAAAACATAAAGAAAGAGTAAATACATTCCATTTAATTTCAAGTTTTTTTTAATTATCATCGAATTTCAATGTCATTATTTATTTATCCAACTAGGTTTCAGTGTTGGAAGATTTAGTCAATAAACTACAACTTGAAGTCACTGCTCTAGAAAATTTCAAACTAGAGGGCAAAACTTCTACTCCGAAAGGTTTATTTAGCATTTTTTTTTTAGTTATATGTTAATTTTGAATGTTTGAATTCCAATATTATTTTCAGGTAAAAATGATTCAAATCTACACTTATCGGTTGAAAATATTGCGAATGCTGAAAGGATATGTGTTTTACAAGAGCAAATATCAAAACTTGAAGACCAACTTAAAAGCTCTAGAGAAGAATGTGTTTTATTAAAACAAGAGTCGAGAAAAGCTAATTCTGCTTTGTGGAAGAAGGTTTGTGTTTTAAAACTTTTATTCATTCAATTACTTTTGTTTGCAAACTAACAATGATTTTTTTTATAAAGGAAAAGGAATTATCTGATTGTGATTTGGATCGCCGTTTTGCTGAACGGGAACTCAAAGAAACCCAGACTCAGATTTCTACGCTTCAAAACACTATAAAACAATCTAATACAGATCACGAAACAGCTATAACAGACTTGCAAAAACTTAATGACAATCAAACTAAAGAATTAGAGACTGTGCTAAAAACTGTCGAAACGCTTAACTCTACCATAAATAGTCTTGAAAATAAAATAAAAATTTTGAGAAATAGTACAGAAAGAGAGACAAGAGAAAATTCAACTCTTCAACAAAAATTGACTTTAGAAATACAAAGGTATTTTTTTCAACTACAATTTAATTCTTGTGTATTTTGAATTTTTTGTGATAAAAATTTTTTTTTTAGTTTGAATAATAAAATTGAAAAGCT
Source organism: Hydropsyche betteni (assembly GCA_028571205.2). NCBI lineage: Eukaryota > Metazoa > Arthropoda > Insecta > Trichoptera > Hydropsychidae > Hydropsyche > Hydropsyche betteni. The sequence goes on along the minus strand of JAOXNN020000066.1, from coordinate 936,935 downwards.
TGAAGTTGACTTACAATTGGCTAAAGAAAAACAAGTTAAAGCTGAACTGGCAGCTGAAAGATACACAAAAGAAAACAAAGTTTCTGAAAATGACAAACATTCAGAAAGGGAACAACGAATTCGACTTGAGGTAACTTTACAAGAAAGGATAAAAGAGTGTAATTCACTACAAAGTGTAAGTAGAATTCATAATTTAGTAAATGGAATAGTATTTTTTCATAAACATTAATTTTTTAAATTTTCTCCTAGAATTATAAAATTCTCCAAAACACTTGTACAGTGTTAGAAGAACAGTTAATCGATTTTGAAAAAGTGATTGAAATGCAGGATTCTCAAAATAGTGAATTGAAGGTAATTTTTTAAAAATTTATTTTATATTTCCTTTGTATTAAACATTTTTTACTTTATCTTATTATTTGATCTATAGAATGAAACTGTGTCATTGAAAAATGAAATGGAGAAGTGGCAAATGGAAAATTCAAAGATTCAAAAACTGCTAGATATACAAAACTTCAATGTCATGACGAGTGAGTCAAAATGTAAAGAACTTGGTGAAAAATTACGAAAAGAATGTTCTAAAAACAATGATTTAGAGGTAAAAACTGCTTTATATCATTTATAATATATTCAACCATTTTTTTATTACTTTCATTTTATATTTTTAATATTTTATAGAAACAAATAAATTTAATACTTCAACAAGAAGCTGTAGTATCGTCTGAAGTAACTAATAAAGGAATGGAAATAGCTCAACTTCAATCTGATTTAAAAATAGCAAAAATGGAGCTTAATTCTAAGCATATTGAAATTTCATCTCTAAAAGAAGAATGTACCCATTTATTAACAGATGTAGCAAATTTACGCGAGGATAATATGCACATACTACTTGAGCTCAAAGAATATAAGGCAAGCTACAAATAAATATTCTTCTATATTCTTGTATGTTAATTAATTAATTTTCACATTATAGGAAAACTATTTAATTTCACAAACATTGCTCAAAGATCGCGAAGAAGAACTATCAGCACGACAATATCACTGGCAACAATGTGAAATGAAAGCAGAAGCGACTATTGCCCAACAAATCAAATTAATTGATTTTTTACAAACTAAGGTAAAAACTCGTCTTTCTTTTGACTGTTTTCTAGGTTTTAAATAAAATTAAAATGATTGTGTAATTCCAGGTTGAAGAGGTATCTAAACGCAAAAAAACATTCAGTGATATGTTGTTTGGAAAAACAAATAAAGAAATTATAATTTTACCGACTACACCTCAAACACCCATAAACAATCGCTTCAGTCGTGATGAATCACAATCGGCTCTATCGAGAGAAAAATTCAAAAACCGGTACTTATTTGTTTTTAAAATTTACAAGATTTTCCAATTTCATTTCTTATATGTGGAAATTTCTTATTTTATTTAGAGAATTGGAGAACAGAGTTTCAACATTACAAGATAAACTTAAAATTGTAGAAACTACACCAGTTTGTGGAGTCGATTCGTATGAATTTGATGGTTTTTTGAATTGTAATAATTTATTTGTGATTTTTCATTTATTTTATTTTATTTTTTAGTGAGAAAAAATATATTGGTGACATTTTGATAGACGGTTGGCTAAGAATTCAAAAGTAAGAAATTATATTTTAAATTTTCACAACATTTTTGAAAATATGTATGTATTTATATTTATTATTGTTTTTTTTTTATATTAGAGGATCATTATTAGTCAAAGTCTACATGAAACTATTTGATAATTGCATAAGATGGCAGGAAGACAAAGACAATTCTAAAGGAGAATTCTCTCTACAAAGCGAACATGTTGAAATCAAAGAAAATTTGGATAAAACAGATATAGATATTCTCCTTTCAGATGTTGAAAAAAAATGCGCATTCAAAGTAATAATTTTTGCTTTCAATGCTTAATTTTCTTGTTTATTTAACTCAAATTTATTTTGTTTGAATTTTTCATAGGTGAATGTGTTTATGGAAGATTGTCAAAAAAATGAATCTTTGCTGATTGTTTGTATTTCATCTCAACAAAAAGAAAATTGGATTACAAAATTGAAAAAATTTGTAAAGACAACTGAATCCAAAAATACAAATAACCATTTGCGTTTCAATTTGAAATCGTTCGTGACCATAAACAAAAATGATAAACTACATTTTTCGATTGAATTAAAAAAAGATTTATATCTCATTGGTAAATTAGATCTGATTAAATAGTTAATTTTACAATTCTTATTTTAATCATTTTGATATTGGCTTTTTGTAGGTGGTGAAAAATGTTTGTATTGCTTTTGTAATGATGACAAAAAATCTCTAGTTTTAATACCTGGAATCAATGGTATGCAAAAAGTTAAAGTAGCACAAAATATCGATCAAATTTTGTTTTTGGATACCGATGGTAAACTGATGCACACATCGTTGAGACAATTTATTTCTTTTCTCAAGTCGATTAAAAATCATGTGAATTGTGAACCTCCGAAATTCAACCTATTTGATCGCTCTGATATACCATCTTTGAAAGAAACCTTTAATATTTTTGATGCAAGTATTATTATATTTTAATCTATTTTTATGTAGATATACATTACTTATAAACTTTTTTTTCAGGTATCACATATTAATAATGATACAGATCGAGTACTTGTATGTGCATCGACTTCTTCAAATTTAATCATTTACGAATATGAAAATTTAAAAATGACTTTCAAATCTTTGCGTTGTTTAAGAACTGAACCAATTTCATGTATGAAATTCACTAAACATACGGTAATAGTAGGTTCGCACAAGTTTTATGAAATCGATTTGAAAACATTCAAAGTTGAAGAATTTCTTGATCCATCTGATGTTAGTCTCTCTCATGCAGTGTATGCTTACAAAAATAACATTCATCCTTTACAAATTATTCAAACAAAGACAGATTGTGATAAAATGATAGAATATCTGTTGTGTTTTAATGGATTCGGAGTATTCGTGGATGAATACGGACAAAAGTCTCGTCCTGACGATATAAAATGGACTAATCATCCATCGAATATTGTATATAGGAAACCATTTATTTTCATAACATATTATTCTTCTGTAGAAATAGTCCATCTTAAGGATGACTCTTTTCAACGAACATGGTCTGACAGAGACAGCGTCAGTAGTTCTTGTTCTAGCAATTCTTTCAATTTGCCTAAGAAAATGACTGTCGATTTCAATTTCCCATATTATCTTGGAAAGGCTCCGACTCCATCTTCAATCTTTATTTCTCAGAAAAATAAATTCGAAAATTCTTTTGAGATTTTCGAATTTAATGGAACTGAAATCTTCAAAAATAATCTTGCCTCTTCTGTTGATACTCTCGATACAATTGATGATATTGATAGTTGTAAAAATTTAGAAAATGATCTCGAAGTATCATTGTCAGCATTAACAGATTCAGATTCCAATGTAACGGAAAATACATCTGTTGAAGCCAGGACAGATTTTTCTTCAAAAATCAGGGAAAAAGCTAAAGTGATCAATTCGTTGAAACGAGAAAATGATAAAGTCAGTACAATACAAGGGATGATAAGCAAAACAAGAAATACTGGCAATTCTTCTAGTGATTCTTCCGATGATGAAAATGATTCATCATATGAAGAAAAAAAAAAGAGAAAACATACTAATCAATTGAATAGTGTACAATACAAATTGGATAATAACTTAAAAAATATTTTGAAGGAAAAAAACTCTACTGAAACTACACCAGTACTTAGAAAACAAGTCAGATTCAATAAATCGCCAATTTGATTAAACTTAATCGTGAAAAAAACTTGTATGTTGAAAATTTTAATTTGTCAATAAGTAGATTATTTTTAATGCGTGTATATTTTTAATTAATGACAAAAATCCAAAAAAAGTTTGCATTTATTTTAAAATGATCTTAATTTTATTGTATCGAATATTAATTTTTGATACAATTTAAGACTTATTTATTGTACTTAATATCATATTTTAATGCTTTTTACTATCATATATATATTTTTTTGTAATTTATCTATTTCCGATAAATTCTATTATAAAGTTCAATAATTTGTTGAATTGGTATTTTAATTTTAAACCTTTACAAATACTCTATTTGTTATCATCATAACAAATAGGTTATTTGGAAAGGTTGAACATACATATGTATTGTATTGAAAATTTAACATACAAATTTATTTTATTTATTTCTTGCCAGTTGATGTTTTTTTAATAAATAAAAGAATTTAACATTATAAAAATATCTCTTTATTTTATGCACTTAACATACTTATAATTATATTTTAACCAATTATAAAACAATCAGTCGATCGATAGTGATCTGAACATTCCTTCAGTCTCATACATATCTGAGTACGGTGACACTTTCGTTATTTGCAAAGATTTTTTCTTAGGAAATCTTGAATTTACACTTTTCTCCCTCAATTTTTCTCTCGAAGCTTTCAACTTATCGACCCATACAGAATTAATTTCATGCACACTCAGCGCTTCACCTTCATAATCTGACGGAAGTACTCTTCTAGAAATATAATCGTGGATTGTATCATCAGATGTGTGAATTACAAACTGAAATTTAGAAGTATATATATTTAATATTTATTGTTGTTCTAAATTAAAAGTAGCTATTAGCACTTACTCTATTTCTCATCTTTTCTTTCATAAAGCTTTTTATGAATTTAACGGTGCTGTATACTACAGTTGGTGCGTTAATTACATGTATCTGTTTTAATCGTTGAGGATATGCATACTGGATTATTTCTAAGATTTTTTTTGTTAGCGGTGTAATAAACTTCATCAAAAATGGTATCTTCAGATCTATCACATCAAACACATAAATATCTCCAGCTATTGCATGTTCTTCTTCCATTCGAAGGTCAGCTATTGAATTATAAAAACAAATAAATAAATACTCAGTTCTTGTTATTTACCATTTTTTTCTTCATACCAAACATCAAAAGCAAACGGACAACATCTTTCAGACTAACATTATCGTTCTCAGTCACTTTGTGAAATACTACTCTATATCCATCTTCTGTTAATTGTGGCATAGGAGCATGTAACCTGAAGGAAATATTATTTTTTATCATCTCTAATAAAATTCGTTATATTGATTTGTGCATATATTATATATATATTATAATAAATATCTTTACATATAATTCATAGCTGCTATAGTTCCAGAGTCGCTAAGATCCCAATCTCCAAATAAAACAGTGCAGTCTTTTCTGACAGCAAAAAATTCGCTAATTTTTTTCTGAGCGAGAGGAATCTTGTGTTTGCATCCTCTTAAAAATAATTTTATGAGATTTTCATCTAAAAAAGTCAATATAGTTGATTTAAAAAAAAAGTTAATAGCTTTATATAAAAAATAAAAGGTTCTTAATAAATTATAAAGGATCTATTATAGCTCTAATTCGCATATTGATTATGTATTACCTATATAAGGAAGCGATTTCGAGTTTGCAAAGGACATTTTTTTGTGTTTTTCAAAATTACACATACTTTCTATTTCAATTGCGTTGATCGAAAATAATGTCAATGTTATATAAATTATAGAAAAAACGAGTAAATTTTATTGATTAGTATTATGTTATTAAAAAAATACTAAATTATATTCGAGCAGGAAAACATTTTATAATTTGTTATTTTTGCCCATGAAGAAAAAAATGATGAACATCGTACGTACATTTTTTAATTTACCAATCAAAATAAACCTTGATTGATAAAGTTGTATCCCTTCGTCAATGTCAAAACGATTACAAACAAAAATATCTCAATTAATTTTTATTGTAAAATTTTACGAATACATAATTGCTATTGCAAACGAATTAATATAATACTTAAAAAAACTTTGAACTGTCATTATTCAGAGTTCTAATGCTATTGCTAAAAATTAGTATACGTATTCGAAATTGTTCATCGAAAATTATCGCGTCCAAACGATTATATCATCAATTTTATGTACTTATGCTACCTATGATTGGACGATGTAAAAATAATGTCTTATGTATTCAAAATTTGAATAAAATCAAACATTAGGAATTGATTGTTTCATAAACACCAGAAACGATTTTCAATATGACCGAACTATGCGACATTGTGCGAAAAAATTTATGCGTTTTCTAGTGTTTCTAAATAAGAAAATTTTTATTGGCATCATTCGATTCGATTTGTGATGAGTATCAATTAAGCTAATTTAATTCAAGTATATAAGAGTTCTGTATAATATCACGCTTACGAGACCTAAATTTATTCAATCTAGTGAATAATAAAAGTAGATAGCGAAAATTATCGAAATTTCGCAACATCAACTGAAAAAACATTTTGAATGAGGTCAATCATGAAGAACATCGATACAATACAATTGTTTCTGTAATGAAAGGGCAGCATGTGAATAAAAACACAATACAAATCAAATACGTGATTTAATTTTAGTGACGAATTCAATTACCTTTGTTCGGCTAATCAAAGAACTTTCATTTCGAAATGACTAATTTCTTTATGATTAACAATACAATTTGCAAATCGAAATTTAAAAATAAGCACGTACTCTAACCATATAATTTCGCATTGTCTATTATAAACGACTTTACATAGAGCATTGTATAATGGTCAACTATTAATTTTTTTCAATTTGTATTCTTTCCCGATAATTTATTTAACTTTATTCCCAAGTTTATATTCAATTAGAAACACGCGATGAATCAAACGCACCGCCATATTAATAAAACTGACGATCTTCGCATACATTTCATACACGACCTCACAATAATTTCACTCATGCATGAAAGTTCCATATAAATTACAAAACTGACACAATATCAATATAATAAATAGCATCGATTTTGCCATTCCGATCTTTACAACATTCAAAAATGAAAATTTAAATTTCCAACGTGCCAATTGAGACATATGGGCACTCCGAGAAACCGACATATTTTACATCGCGAAAACTATGTCAAGCTTTAAGCAAGTTGAGAAATCAAAATGTCCACAATATCATTAAACTACAGAATATGATTATGTTGGCCAATTCGATCCTTGAGATGAGAGCTCTTGAATATTCGTAATTGCCGCCTAAAGTACTTCAAAAGTGAGAAATTCTTAGTAAGAATGAACATGAGATTAAAAAAAGACGCATCTCATTTGAATTGATTATTGATTTTTTTTGCAACATTCGTAAAATTGTGCATACATACATTTGAAAATGTTGCGATTTTCGCGATTTTGCATAATTGAGAAACGACAGATTGGAGCTAAGAATGTTATTCCGCAATAAACGTCGGGGTTTACAATTAATGGTGTAATTTCAATCGACTCCATAATATTTACGCTCGATTTCTGACCTTAAGCGTATAAATGTTTCAAAAAATAATTAATGAAAGTGTTTTTGCGTAAAACGTACCACAGTCGTTCGGAATGTGGCTCTGGTTTTTCATCCAGCTTTTTATGATTTTCGTGTTTTCCTCGAACTGCTCTTCAGTTTCGCCTAGCTCTGTTCTTATAGCGGCCATTTGCATTTCGTCGGGCCCTCGAAGGACAGCCATCTTTGTTTTGCTGAAATATGAATTTTGTTGAACGTTAATAAATGTAGGATTCAAAAACAGTGGAAATTGTTTAACGCGAAAACGCTTGACGTGAAAAAACTGTTAACAAGAGATTGCAGCACACTCCTGAAAAAATACTATAATATGTTCATGAAATTCTTTTAACACGAATAACTATTTCGATCTCTACAGTTTTGTTGTGATACTACGTTTTCCACTGTTGTATCAAAATATAATAAATTCACAATAATAACATATTATTGTCACAGTAAAAAATATATAATTACATACATCGAAGAAATAATGATTTCATTAACCATATTCCTCAATCGTTTTTAATAAACTAAAAAAAATAATTATACATATATTTTTAAATTATATATAAGCACCTGAAATCACGTCTAGATTTAGCTCCAAATTTTAACAAAAAAATAAAATAAACGATCAGTAACAACGACCGGACACTTCAATTTTTCGATCGTGACTGGACATCGGACGTAGAAAATCAACACTTTGGAACCAGTTACTCTCAACATGTTTTGCAAAGTGTGCACAATTAAGTCCATAAAGTCGACCTTCGCTATGGTCTTTATGGGGTAATTTATGACGAATCTCTTATTCCATTACGTAAATGGATTAATTACATATGCCAGATTGTTAGTTTATTATCGATACTGCGCTTGCATTACATAAGATGAAAATGACATAAATACGTAATATTTTCCTGCTATGTATAAATTTAAGGAAAATTTTTGTAAGAATCAATATTATTATTTGGACTAAATTGGTCTTCGATATTTGTTGGATCTGTGGGTTTTTTCTGAAACGGAACTAAATATATAAAGTAATATAGAAAAAAAGCGTTTACCTTGAATTCAAATTTGATCGGAATTTTTTTGATTAAGTCGATGTATTTTGTTTATGAATAGTTATTATTTTTCGCTCACTTTATGGATCTAGTACATATACTCTATGATAAACCGGTTATACGTATATTATTTGTAATTTACAATAAATTCAATAACACGGTGTCATTACTCCTTACGACTTTATCGTAAAACGTGAAGAATTAAATTTGTCATGCGTTTGTAGTGAATAATATAATGAATGAATAACGTTTTTCTTTATTAGAAACTCACAATAATAAAATATTTCAAATTTGAAATTTGGTCAAAAAATAAAACATGTAATGTAATTTGATTCGAATTGATAGATTGTGTATTGGTATAGTAAAGAATCCATATATTATAGCACGAAGCAACGTAACAAATACTATTTTTTATGTCGGATAACTATTTTACGGTCATGTCATGTATTCGTTTATTTGTAGTTAGGTCTTACAATTAGCAGGCACTAACGTACCTAGAGGTTCTAGTTATTTGGGCAAACATCTTGTCATTTTTAAATTAATAATTTGTTTAATTAACTAGTCGATTTTAAATAGTAAATTGTTAAATTTGATTGATAAATTTTTGAATTTGATTTTCAAATGGTTAAGTTTGGAATGTAAAAAACGTAAAGCAGGTCTCGGCAACTTTTTTTGGCGGTGGGTCAGAAGCAACTAAAATGTGGCTCTTATGAAGTGTTTTGGGTCAGTAGGTATTATTTTGAAACAGTTTTAGTGGAAAATATTATAAATTTTACTGAGAAAATAATTGATAATCAATAATAATTAATTTAATGGATCATTTGAAATCATCAAATGGGTCACTTAGTGACCCGCGGGTCCTAAGTGTCGTTATTTTTGGGCAGCGCTGATTAAAAAACAAAAACAATGAAAATCTATATATAGAAAAATGGATTTTTGTTTGTATATATTTGATGCCGTTTCACTTCAACACTGTTCGACCGATCGCCACAAAAATTGGCATGTAAATATATGTATTTTTTTGTCGGAAATGTGTTGTATCATTAAAATCATTTTGCAACTCGACCTGACGCCAATTTAAGATGAAAAAAAAATTCACTACTAAGAGGCAAAGATCTCACATTTGTTGAATTTAGTTGCTTGGTTACGCAATTCATAGAATAATATCTATCAGTCAGTCGTAGATCTGTTGCCATGCTTTATGCTTTTTTTTAATGAATTTAAATTAAAACATAATTTGATTTAAAATTTATGTCCCGAGCAACGCCGGGTACTATCCTCTAGTTTTATATAAAAACACATTTCATTATAATAAAATGAAAAAAAATATAACTTTTCAACAAATAGATTATTTAAAATTATAAAAAAAACTTATTCGAATTTATATCAATATGAATATTTTTTTATAATGGTATCCCATGATGATGTCAAAATAAAGTGGCAACACCGAGCCGGGTGTCAACTGTCAAGCTCCGAGAAGTCACCGAGCGGCTTCACCATGGAAAGCCCTCCACCAATAAAACCTCCCAGAACGGTCAAACAGACCCGCGAAACCGTAAAATTACCCACATTTCATTATACAATTCATCATTTTCATTTCATTAAATCCTCTTCAACACACTACCATTGATAACTTTTTATGTAATGTGAAATTCGATTCATTTTTTATCAAAGCTTTCTAATAATGAATAAAAACTATGAAATTTATCCGTCAGCACCGCATAAAAGTATTAATTACAACGCCTCTGTGTTTCAGAGCGGTCTGTTGATGTCTGTGATAAGAACTTTATCAGCGAGTGAAACCAACGAGCAACGTGACAGGGAAAAGGCAAAGCTTGAAAAAGAATATAAAAAATGCGATCAGAAACTAGACGAACTTGTATCAGTTCATGATGCTGAAATCACTCAAGTCATGCAGGTTTGTCTATAATGACATTGTTCTGTATTTGTATAGTTTTCACATTGTGCAAATTGTTCGCTATAGGTATTCGGTAATGTGTGCACAGTCGTGAGTGCATGCAGAGAACGTGTACGAGGAGTTCGTGCTCGTTTAGTCGGATGCAAACAGTTGCTGCGTTGGCGTCGTAACGATTTACGCCGGCTGTGTGGAGAGGCGGCTCAACATCGACATGCTTTGATACTTTTAAATCAGATGTTAGTTTAATGGATTTAAATATCTTAAAAAAATTTGCCTTGAATATATTGGTTCATTTCTCATTTATAGAGAACAATTGACTGGAGTCGGCACGGATATGAGTACTCATTTAGCTAAAGGACATTATTTAAACGCTGCTACAGTTTTACAGGGTGCACTCAAAACTGCTCAGACAAATTTGTGTCGAGTCGAAGCCTTACAGCATTTACGAACTGATATGGAGGTATGTTTTTCCTAATATTTTATTTTTTTAATTGAATTTATATGTATTAATTTATGAATTCAGACTAAAAGGCAAACATTATATGATCGTATTTTGGGGCAAATAAATATTTCTTTATATCAAATTAATCCTGATGATTTAAGTTTGAAAAGACAAGGAAGCTCGAGGAGACCTGGTAAGATTTTTTCTTATATTTAATCGGCTCTTCATATACATTACCTTAACCAAATATTTGTTTTCTTAAGAATTACCAAGATTAATCAGCAGTCAATCTGAAGATGGAATTCTTGATATCACTCCTCAATTTGAAGCTGAGTTGACTGAAGATGCAAAGAGCCTTAAAATTAAAATAGCAATACTCGTTGAAGCTGTTTCTGTAATTGCAATGATGAAACAAACTACCGAAGTACATAATTAAAAAAAAAATCTTATAGAAATTTTTTCAAAATTTTCATATGAATATTTTTAATTTTTTAGAGTATTAAAGTTCATATGCAGACTGAATTATTAAATGTCATATCTAAAACATCTCAACACATCCGTGATTTTGGGACCAATCAATTACCAATGACACAAGTATCAACATCGAGTGATCTTCTCACTTCTGAATCCGAAATCACTAAAAAAGTTAAACAAGAGGCTCAAAATTCTCAGCCACTTGTCGAGCTTATTGGATTGTTATTGATTCAATGGAAAATTATATCAGAAAGACATGAAATTTTACTAGATTTGTTTAAATACAGCGGTAAAAAATACAATGTTCAAGGAATATCTTTGTATAATATGCAATATTACTGGAGCAGAGTTCAAGCTGTGGTAATTTTTCATAGTTTTATTTTAACTATTTAAATAAATCTATTTAAATAAATATTTAATTCATATTTTTCCACAGCTCCAACTTATACTTACAGATTATTTAGATATCCAAAGTTTAAAATCTACATCTCAAAGAAAGACTTTTCCCGAGCAACCTGTCAACATAGATATCAACTCGTATTTTGTAAAAAAGAAGACTCAAAAGTAATTAAGCTTTTGATTTTTAAATCATTCTTATTATTTAATCATTCTCATTTATGTTTTAATTGCAGTAAAAAACGGTGTCGCTTGTTCAAGTTTTCTGGTTCTGCAGTCGAAGTAGTCAGTCCATCTGTAGAAAGAGGTGAAATGGCTGCAGCTGCTGGATATAAATTTGTTTGTTCGCCAGCCCCCGAACATCTTACTCACATATATCACGTATTAGATGATTTCATGGATGAAATAGAAAGTCGACTTGGGTATGTTAGTTAGACAATTTATTATAATTTTGTTTAACAATCTAAAATTAATATAATTATTATTTTCAGCGGAGGTGAATGTTCTTTAAGAGTTTATTTGGGTGAATTAATACGCGGAGCACAAGGAGAAAGAGCTACTGCTCAACTTCTAGAACAGATAAATGAGTTTTGTAATGAACCTGGTGCATGGAGAGAATTAACTGTTATTCCTCTGACTGCTACTAAAAATAAAACACTTTTTAAGGTTTTCACAACTTTTCGTTTACTTTCAAATTTTTTAAGGATGTATTATATAGTTTTATTAATAATTTCAGTGCGGAGTACAATCTTGGGAAGCTTGTGTACATGCTTTGACTAGTTGGATACGTTTAGGTGATATTGGTGCTCGTGCGGCACGATCTGCTCTTTCTCCTGCATTTATAGCATTAGCAACGGCTGCACGTAAACGTGCTACATACTTTGCACCTCGCGCTAGAAGTAATGCTTGGAGAAACGACAGTGACATCACGAGATTTTTGAAAGCATTGCCTAACTGGAATTTATTAAAAAATTCGCGTGCTAAAGGGCAGAAAGAAACACAAGTGGATCTTGATGTAAGATTTATTTATTTTATATTTTTGGGTCAGACTTGTGCACATTCAGAATTAATTTATTGTTTACGAATGTAGGATATGCAACGTAGTTTTGAGCGCGAAGCTGAAATATTAGGATCGAGCTTAGTAGATGGAAATGTTTCAGAAAAAGAAATTATTACAAACATAGTTACTTTAAGGGATATTGCAATAATGTGTGAAACTATGGTATGTCATATTATTTCAATCTGTATTTTAATGTGTCGTGTTTGAAGGTTTATTTTCATATTTTTTTTTTTTTTTTTTAGGAATGGTTATCTGTAAAACTGAACAGCTGGAAAAATAATTCTAAAACAAGTATAATGGCAGATTCGAAATTAAATGGAGTTAGTGCATCTCCGATTGGTGCAAAGATAAAGAATCTTGGTTCTTTGGATGCTCTATTAGATGAACTGACACGCACAGCAAATGTTTTCGAAGAAATATCTGATAGTTGTTTATTGTTGTTACATTTAGAGGTAAATAGAATTTTAAAAAATATTGATTTTTCAACTCTATTTTTGTTAATATGATTTTTTAAAATTTCAGGTTAGAATGCAATGCTTTCACTATTTGGGAAAATTAGGCAACACTTTAGGATTAACGTCAAATCCACCACCAGCTGCTTCTTCATCTCACATAGTTCCAGAATCTCCAGCTACATCACTTGCTCGTACATTACATGCATTCTCTGAACACGTAGCTCCAATTCTTCACCATAAAAGACGAAATGTAAAAAAAATTTCCAATCAATCATATAATTATTTACTTTTTCTTTATATTATTTCACGTTCCATTTACAGTATATATTAGAAGGGTTAGGGGAAATGATGTCTGCAGTAGTAGTAGGAAGTTGGCGTGCAGGAGGATCTGGTGCAATCGGAAGTGCTGCAGCTCAACTGGAACCTTTAAGACATTGTCTTACTGCTGCACAAATTTCACCTGATGGCTTACACAAAGCTGCTTTGTATTTGCAGATGCTTACAATGACTTCTGAGGTATTTTATACATTTATCACTTATTTCTAAAGTTCATATGTTAATTATAAAAAAAACTTTCAGGAAATATTGACAATGGTCGCCGAGAAGGGAGCTATATTCTCCGAGTTAGAATATATGAATGCTTTTCAAGTTATAGCAAAATCTACTAACCAGCCTGATGCTGTTCTTAAAGCAAATCTTAATAAATTATCAAATATATTAGGTAACATTGGCGTTACAGTTTGATCATAGATTCATAAAAATATTCGATGCATGTTTCCAAGTCACAATATATGAGACTTATTATTATAATCGAATTGTATAAAAATATTTTTTTCACAAATATTTTTTTGTAGATTTTAAGCATATAGTATTTATTTAATTTATATCGTTTGTATTTAAACAATAAAATAAAAATGTAATATAAAAGTCAAACAAATTTAATAAATAAATATTCTGTATCAACATATACATATTAATATAATTAAAAGTATAAATTTGTTTTTTTTTTTGTTCAAATACGAGTAATATAATGTCAAACAATAATAGTTTATCAGTCTTCATACATGTTCAAATGTATTAATATATTTTTTTTAGAAAATTTGTGTTCATCGAAAATGATTATTTTTTGTAATATTACTACTATAAGATGACATTGTCAATTATAATAATCGCTTAATTAGTAAGCACAGCTTTAATTATATTAATATATATTATTGTATATGAATAATACTATATAGATAATTTTGTTGGTAAGCATGTTTTGTAGCCATATTATATATTTTTTTGCAATTATAATAAAAGTATTAAGTTGAATAAAAAATGCAATAATTAAAAAATATATATATTGACATTTTAAACCGATACATTTTATGAACAATAAAATATAGAAACAACTAACTACTCAAACGTACAATTTGTTCAGCGCCAGGGTATTCAGGTAATTTCAAATTGTATTTTTCTATAAGCCCTTGTGGAATGAACCTTCCTCCCAGATAGTGAAAAGGTCCTGAAAACGATTTAGCACATATTTTAGGCGCTGAAAGAGATATTAACATTGCAGGTGAAAGTACGGGTCCTTCAGCAGGCGGTCCATTATCCACATCCCATCCTGATGGTATATCAATACTGAAAATCACACTGTTTTTGTAAAATGTTCGAAATTGTGAAATTTCCAAAAACCAACTAATATTACCTGCAAAGTGGTACAGTTGTATTAGCAAGAGCTTCCATTTGTGGTAACATCTCTGGCCTAACGGGTGGTTTGAAACTGAATCCAAACAATGCATCAACCACTATATTATAAGTACTGTTTATTTCATTAGCAGTTGGACACTTCTCAGCAAATTGAATTCCATATTTGACGCATTGATGAGTTAAATTTTGGTACAGAATGTTATTCGGCCGTTTAGGATAATGAACTATCGGTTCGAATCCCATCATTTGTAAATGTCTGGCAGCCACGAGGCCGTCGCCTCCGTTATTTCCAGGACCACAGAATATAATTACTTTTTTGTACCTAAATAAAATTGCATGTATTAATATTTATCAGCAATATGTAAAATGAGGTAAATTGTGAACAACTTTCTTTTCAGATGGGTAAGATTTAGCCACAGCACTCGCACAACTTAAGCCGGCTAATTCCATTAACTGATCAACACTAAATTTATATTCGTTGAACAAGTCTTGATCTAAAGCAGTAGCTTCCGTTTGTGTGAGATATTTTGTATCCATATTGGTTGTATATTTTCTGATATACTTAACCTAAAAGAAATATTAATTCAATTTTATAATTAAAAATATTAATTGTCCTCAGTGGAAAAATTAGAATTAATTTATTATACCGAAGTTGAAAAATGATTAATAATGATCCCAAAAAAATTTTTCGAAATCATCAAATGTCAAGTTACTGACAAATGCCAACCGGCTAAGTCAAATGTCAAACAACCGGAAAATATGATATGAGAAGCGTTAATTATTGACCATAAATAAAACTAAAAAGATTGTTTTATAAGTAAAAAAATGCGACCAGAAGTTTGTTTAACCGACAATAATATCAGGGCTTCGAATCGGAACCGACAATAAATACGTTGATTGAATATATTGGATCTTTTCACAATTGCACTGCAACGCAATTTCGAGTATACTATATATTTCGAGTTTCAAGTACCCAGGCACAATGGGACTTGACATACATAACATATTCTTCTGTACTTCAAATAGTTTTAATTTTTTGAGGTGGGATAATTTACATACCACCGTGCTTTAAACGTGACGCATGTGCTACTATCAGTGTATGCCAGTGTCGTGTGTACTAGTGTTGTTTGGGTCAAGTGTCTGGCCATAGTATGACATAGTATGCTAAATACTATTAAACACGTTTTTTTAAAACTTTTAATAAAAATTAAAAAAAATTGATTTCAGAAAACTGGCCATTATTTTGTATGTTTGGTTTCGTTATTAAAAAAAAAATAGAGCCGTTAGTTTGAACTTCGAAGTATGGTGTAGTTAGCTGTCAAAATTGTAATCGGTTTGTTGTTACTGAAGTTAATAAATAACAAATAGTAAGTAAATGTTTACAAAAACAATTATCTATGTACAGTTTTAAAAGTGAATTCAATAAAAATTACATTTTAATTACAGAATATGGATTTCTCATCATTGTCAGAGAAAAATGACACTACTCTGCAATCGGACGATTTGCATGAGAAATATTCGTTGTTAAAAATTCAATATGAAAACGTCTGTAAACAGGTTGAAATGTGTCAACAAGAGCTTCACGAAAATAGAAAGAGCAATCAAATTGCTGCTGAACTCAAAGATCACCTAACGTCCGAATTGGAAATGTGGCAGAAGAACGAAATCAAAATCAAACAAGAACATTCTCAAAAGATACAATCTCTAAACGAAGAACTCGACCAGTTGCGACACGAAAAATGGAAGGAATCGGAAAACTTTCGCAATACCCTGGAAACTTTACAGTACAAAATTAAAACTTTGGAAAGTAAAGAGAACTTGCCCGCCGAAGAGAAAAGTGTATGTCTAATGGATAGTTCAAAGACGAATGAAGATTTGAAGCGTTTAGAAGAAGAAAATATGGAACTCAAAGAGCTGCAAAATGAACTAAAACAAAATTTAATTAATAACGTTGAGATCGTCGAAGAGTTAAAAAATGAAATTAAAATTTTAAACGAGAGAGAAGAAAGCTTGAAAATCAATTTACAGAGTAAAAAAGATGAATTAGTTTCGGTTACTGAGATGTTACATTCAGCACAAGAAGAATTTTGTGGAGTAAATTCTGAATTGCAGCATTTAAAACAGCAGGCTAACGTACACGGTTAATATTATACAATTTAATTTAATATTAATAACATAATATTGATTAAATATCAAACCTTACTTCTGAACAATATGATTGTCTGGAACACACTGACGGTTTATATTAAATAAAATTTTCAACTTTATCGTGATATACTTATCTCTTTATTCAATATCTGTGGTCATTGGTGATGAATAATATTTTTCAATATTAATCTTGTTGTGGTACGATTTATCATATTTGTATTTTTTGTCATTAATAATATTAACATTTTTGATTTTTCAGCACCGAAAGGTAATTCACTCTTTGCAGAAGTTGATGATAAGCGTCAAGAAATGGTGAAAAGTTATTCCCAATTAAAAGATAAAGTTTTTCAGGTTGTAGTTATTTACATATACAATATATATCATTTTGTATTTATATATTTCTAACGAATTTACTTTTTTCAGTTAAATAGAGAATTAATGAGCAAACAAGCAGAACTTGATTCTCTTCTTTGTGAGAAAAAAACATTATGGGAAGAATATTCTGGACAAGCTAATCACCATGATGCTGTTCTTAATAGTATACATTTTATGTTTATTATAATTTTGATTTGATTTTAAGTAATTCGCTCATTTTATTATATACTTTCATCTGCTTTTAGGAGCATACGAACGTCGCATAACTGATTTGGAAAAAGAAAATGATCAATTACACCGTGAAATCGCGCAATGGTATAGCTCTAATTTGGATTGCACTTCTTCAACTATTACTCAATGGATTTCAGGTGTTTTAGACTACTATCGGTACTTATAACTTTTATATCATATTTTACTATCATAAATTCTTTTTTTGATTGTATTCATTTAATTTCAGAGAAGAAAATCATAGATTAACCGATGAATTCACAGCAAGCAGTGTTGATAATTTAAACAAAGAAAGAAAAATTAGAGAATTGCATAGACAGTTAGTAACATGGCGTACTAAAGCCATGGAGGCTAACGCAACCATATCACAGTTGCAAACTACGTTGCAGCACACAGAACGGCCAAAATTATTGCAAGATTTGAGTAATCAATCACCCATAAGCAATCCAGTCGATTCTTCCTTAAAATCCGATAATGGAAATTTGAGTCGGATGTCGAATGGTTCTCAAGACAAAGAAAATCTCGTTGCTTGTCAAGAGTTGTCTAATGAAGAGGTTCATAATGAGGTGTCTCAAAAACCTGGAATCCTGGTGACGGGGGGAAATAAAAATAAATCGGTCAAGAAAACTAATTTTAAATGATTCTTGTTTACATTTTTTGTGTACGAAAACTACATATTATTTTCATATGATTGAGTGTATTTGAAACAATATTATTTTTATGTTCTAATTTTTAATGTCGATTTACATATTACACATTTAGTAAATAAATATAATTTTAAAAAACATTTTTCAATTTTGTTTCAATTTTGGTTGTACACATATTTATTTCATCTATTAAAACATCTATTTTTCTGAAAAAGAAATAAACATTGAAAAATATACATATGGATGGTTTTTTCGTGTAATTTAAAATAATTTGGAATTTGAAATTTCACTGTTTCTCTACGTACTGGTTGAAATTCAATATAAGTGTCTTCATTTGCTTTCTTTGTAAATGCATCTATTAAATATCTCGTTACATTTAAGTATTTTGAATAAACGATCACGATCTTGAAAATAATTTTCATTACTTGTTGTATACCCATTACCCGTTACCCATTACCATTGCTATTACCCATTATATTTTTTATCACTAGCAAAATTAACAAGAGAATCCTATTTTATTTTCTTAGGATTTATTTTATGTATAAAATAAATGATCACTCAAATTAGTAGCAAATATGTATGAAAACAACCTTATATTTCAAATCTGGTAATTTCATCATTTAACACAGATGCCTCTGTACTTTTCGATAAATTTTTCTGAACAAATAATATCTGTTTAATTCGACCGAATATTCATGCGAAATATTATATATTCATAAATTGCAGTGTTCTCTTTTGAATATGAAAGTTATTAATAAAAAATTCAAATCTCGACGTCTCCAATATTTATTTTTTCTGATAAATCAAGTTTTCATACCCACTCATTGTCAGTTGGAAATACGATTACAAAAACAAAGAGTTAGTGACAAAAGGATTTCGTATCCCGATCGTAACTTTTGTAGAGACCTTTCGATATCAATCGTGCACAAGATATGTAATGCCCATAAAATCGAAGATGGATGTAAGTCCATTCGAGAAAATGTTAAAAATCGTTACGGAAGAGGTCAAAAGATAAAATACAAAAAATACAAATTTATTACAATACGCGTATAAAGAAACAGTGAATGATAACTCATGTTGCACATTTCGATATAGGCGTGCGAATAGAAGACTAATTAAAACTCAACCAATAATTATCGAAATCCGAAAAAATTGAAGATTTATGCGATTTTCACATAGTTACGTGTTTAATTGACTTTTATTGACATCAAATTTTTTTTCGATGAGAAAATATCGGAGATATTTCTCAATCGACGCCACAATTGCCATACCCTTTCATATAAATATCAAATACGTCAGGGGTACCAAACAAATACAAAATTCGCCACAAAAACCACCTGATCTATCGTGCTGCATTATTATATTATTCCAGTTGACCCAAATCAGCATTTTCACAGAATCGCATTATTTTATTTGCGGACTGTCCGTTCTGGTTATCCGTTCAAATTTTTAGGCTCCTTTTTGCGGCTGACGGCATTCTTCAAAATGGTCGAGGATTTGTTCGTGCTCCAAGCCGAGTGCGTGCCCCTAATTGCAAGTGGACCAGCTCTGATTGGTAAATGTGAAGGTCGACTATTGTCCGATACGGATGAGATTTATAGCTGGTTTCCAGCGTCCATTTGCAACGAGCACGCCCATCCAGGATCGTCTTCCGATGACGACCGCATTCTGCTTCGTTTCAGATCTAAAATTAAATTCAATAAGGATAAGCTCGAGTTGTCGTTTCTCAAATATTTTATGTATTATTCGTTTAATGTATTTCATATATTATTTGGTCAGTGTGAATAATAGTAATGATAGTTAATCTAACTTTCGCTAGTTAAGTGTGGAAACTAGTGTTGTGAGCATTAATTAAAATTTGAAGCATGTGTATATTTTTGTAATCGTTTCTTCTATGAACGAAGAATCTTGCTTTGTTCATGAAACTGTTATATTTGATAGAATATGTTAAATTATGCAACCATTAAATGATGCGCCTACATTAAATAAAGTTCAATTGTTTTTAAATTTCATAAATATAAGAAAATTCTTTGCTTCGTTCATGGATGAAGCAATTACATAAACGTAGAGCAGAATATATATAGTATTAATTAGCGAAATTAAACGCTTTTCCTGTAACATATTTAGTAAAATTTCAATAAAGATAAGCTCCTGATATTATGAAAAATTGTTGCATGTCTGTGCTGTTAAAAATATTGATACTGACCATTTGTTATAATAAAACAAACTATTTAATATAAATATATATCATTTAATATAAACACTAATCATTTACTTTAAATACTGATTACTGACCGCTTAATATTATATTGAAATTAATATTTAGATACTGACTGCTGAATTAAAATACGGATGAAAAAATGAGCGTCTTTGTAAATAATAACTATCAAAATAATCACCAATTAGTCAATATTGTGAGAAATTAATTTAAAAATGAATGCAATTCGTTTAAACTGTTCATTAGAGTTTAACACAACATTATTTATAGATTAGATAATATTATAAATTATTTAATCAATGATACTGAATCGTTTGTCGGATAGATTTGTTAAATAAAAAAAAATGTATGAGAAAAAATATACCAATGTGAAGATTAGGAATCGGCCTAAGATTTGTGATCTGATCTGGTAAGTTTATAAAAGTGTGATTCCAATAAATTCAAGCTTTGTGTGCAAACAAAAGTGATCTTGTCGATGTCGATGACCTTATGATTTCAGGTTTTGGAAACAACGACAAAATATGGTTGTGCTCCAAAACCAACTTTGAGCGATTATTTCGAATCCCATCAACCTCCTCTTGTACGGAAGGCTTTTATCGCGAAGAAGACCATTTTTTTCCCTTACGATTTATTGAAATAAGATATTAAGAAGATTCGCCCGTCGAGAATAAATAATATTAAAAAAAACTAGATTAACCTTTACCCATGCGAGATGGAGAGGATGTTTTTGAACCCGGATTCATGTACATGATGTCCGAGACCACCAGCTCGTCTTCAGTTGTCTTTGATTAGTGTTGGCATCGCTCAGCGAGCGGCCTTTGATGAATTTGGCCATTGAAAAGTTTGCGAACAATCGTTTTTTCTATACAGAGATGACATTTGGAAATTGATCCCGACGAAAAACACGCGAAAAAAGGTTGCGCGTCGCTCGTTTTATATGGACGGATGTGCCATTGTCGGGGTTTTATATTGTATTTTTTAACTGATAATTTCACGAAAATCCTCTTCATCCTAAAAATCTTCGTTATTTTTTTTTATTAGTGATATCATTGACATGAGATAATTTGAATTAAAAAAAAATAAGTTAAACAGAAGACACTTAAAAATAAAATCTTGATGTGATTTGTTATCCGTATGATAATCAGGTAAATATAAATATGAAAAAATCATTGATTCAACTCAATATTAAAATTTTAAAAAAATATTAACATTATTCATTGAATTACAAATTGATAATTATAATGGAAACAACCAGTTTTCAACATATCACATTTATATTTGTTAAATTTAAAAAGTAGTCATGCATCTGGTCTGCTTTTTAAAGTCAAGGGAAGCTCGCCGACATTTTCACTACAGGCGCCCGCTGCTAGTCAAACGATGACATTTCCGAGATCGATAATCATCTGTCACGTTTTCGCGCGTCACGTGACAAATCTAATGACCCGCGACAATCAGGGATGATCTATGGATCACGATCTTCTAATCGTTCGCGCGGTTGACAACCGCTTCCACTTCGGTCGTGATTTTTCTCGATCTGCATACAATGTGGATGTCTCGCGACGCAGAAGTTCGCATTCTAATATGTCCCGGCCTTGACATTTTGACACTTGACACTTGCAGGAGTGTATAATTCGAATTGTTTACTCTGAGATGATTGAATATTTGATAATAGATCTAACTCGCGATTATTGTGATGTGTATCTGTGATTGTGCAATGATTTCATCGTTGAACGATAGATAAAGGATATATTAATCAATTGATGACTTTGTAGGGTGACCATTGGTAATGGTTTTACCAGAACGATATTAGTTTTCAGGGAATCGGTTTTGGTTCAATGTGAAACTATGCTCATTGTGAACTTGTTTTAAGACTATAAAATAAAAGAATAAAAATTTTCAACACATTTTCGTGTTATCAATGTATGTGAACTTATTATAAAAGTCATAGAATGTAATATAATCCGTTTATTCTTTTCACAAACTATGCATACTCATGATTCGCTATCATTTATTTTTTAGAAAAAATATCCTGGTTTTGATTTAAAAAAAAAATGGTCACCTTTTAGATTTATAAAGAGGTCAAGTTTATACATTTTCAACAATAGTAGTGTATTCTTCTTAATATTTATTAACGATTTATCACATAAATAGTTGACGCAACGATTAAGCGGAACTTAAACGGTGAATCATATGCTAAATATATCAATTAAGTATAGGTCGGATAGAAAGCTCAGTTTTTGTATAATCTGAAGGACATCCTAAATTATAGTTTTGGCATGAAAAACCATGTGAAGTTCATCTTTAACGGAAAAATATTGACAAAGGTCAAGCATGCGTGTACTGCGAAATTAATTTATGGTTACATTCGACGAGTCGAATGTAAAAGGAAAAATTAAAAAAATCGATGGATATTTGTGGTATTTTAAACCTGATCCTGTTCGTGATTTTGACCGCAAGGTATAAAATATAAAACCATTAATTCTGAGGCTATTTTTACTAAGTTATGCTACCCATTGCATCTTCTATTTTTCGTGTACAATAAGAGTAAAAATATAAAAAGGATCATAGACTTGGTTCATGGGTTTTTTCAAGAAGTCCTATCCGACATGTATTTTTATTAATCATGGTAATAATTATTATCACTACAGGTTTCTGTGTTGATTGATGTGTTTTGCTTACAAATTCGGTGTTATTTATTTTTTTATAGCCGTAAATGCGTTCACTATAAAGTTGTATAAAAATAAATGTATTACTATGTAAATTTTTTCAATCGATTTAATGAATTAAATTTTATTCGAATTGACGTATAAATTATTTGAGTATATTTTTAAATATAATATTATGTATTTTTAACAAAAAATATCATCTTCATATCTAAATATTATTGATAATGGTTTTGCATATCATCAAAAATATTATTGTCATAAATATAGTTTCAAAAATTACATTAAGTAAATAAAATATATGATATTAAAATAAAATAAACGTAGAAGATATTTGTATAAAATCATTAGTAAAAATTGGAAAATTTTCTTATAAATTTGCTGTGTATAGTGTAAATTTCGGAAGTTTTAGATAAAAACAATCTTATATACATATAATGAAATATGAATGAAATTAGCAAGAAAAATATGAAAATAATAAAAATCCCCTTATCGATAAACAAACAAAATTTTAGATACTGTAATCAATTTGTTTTTTTTTTTAGTTTCTATTTAAAAATAACTCATTCTGGAAATTCAAATTGTAACCAAATTCATTTAAGTGTTTTTTATTCTCTGAAAAACCGTGAATAATGTATAAACGTCGCTAACATAAAACAATTATTTAAATAGAGTTTTTTTATATTTCAAAACAATATTATTTCAGTTTCTTTTCCACCAATTCCAAAGATTAATGCCGAAATTCTATTGACTTTCCGAAATTTATACATCGCGTCATTTATAAAATACATCTCTAAACGAATCCATAAATTACCAAGTTTCAAAGTGCATCTTCCCACAAACAATTTTATTTTCACAAAACAATTAAATTTTCAAAAATTAAATCATCCACAACAACACCAATCAATCAATTCATCCAACAGACATCTCGCAAAACAAACCCATCATCAACACTTCAATCAACACGATAATTTCTACGAGCAAATAACGTTTGCAAAAACCGCTACTTATATAACATATTATTTTATTTATATCTATACAATATTGGGCAGGCCTAGTTTAGATCATATATTTTTTTAATTTTACGCGACTTTTTTTTTAAATTATTCTATCAATCGTTATTTATATGAACTTTTTCAATATAAAATTTAATTTGGCCGACATAAAAATCATATTCAACAACTAGGCCGGCTTATATCACGAAAACATGCCAAATTCATAAACGATGAATTTTATATGTTAATTTTAATCAACTAAATTCTACGAAGCACCAAATATATTATACATCTCACAAAAAACCCATCATCAACGCTTCAATCAAAGCGATAATTTTCTCAAACAAATAATAATTGGAAAAACTCCTACTTTTATAATATATTCTTTTATTTATATCGATATATTGGGTCGGCCTAGTCTAGGTTATACCATGGACTAGTTTTACATGAATTTTTTTATCATTCTATCAATCGTTATATCCAAAAAAATGTATACAAAAACTACACTGGTCTAAAAATTGAAAAACTCTTACTTTTATAATATATTATTTTATTTATATCAATATATTGGGCCGACCTAGTTTGGGTCATACCATGGGCTAGTGATTTATATGAACTTTTTATAATTTTATTATTTATTTATATGAAATATTTTTTTAAAATTAGATCAAAAAATCACAAATCGTACACAACAACTAGGCTGGCCTAGTCCAGGTCATATTATGGACTCACTAATGAACTCATATATAATATTATGACTCATATGAACTTTATATCATTTTATTAATAGTGATTAATTTGAAATGTTTTGAACATAAATTTAAATTTGTACGTACAAATTGTACACAAAAACTAGGCCGGCCTAGTACAGATCATATCATGGACTAATTTCATATGAACTTTTTATCATTTTATCAATCGTGATTTCTATGAACTATTTTGAATATAATTTTAAATTTGTACGTACAAATCGTACACAATAACTAGGCCGGCCTAGTTCAGATCATATTATGGACTAGTTTCATATAAACTTTTTATCAATCGTGATTTCTTTGAAATATTTTGGACATAATTTCAAATTTGTACATAAAAATCGTACACATAAACTAGGCCGGCCTAATCGAATCACAAAAACCCGCAAAACTGCCAAACTCCCAACCACAAATTTCACATTCACATCGAAATTTCAAGAAGCGCCGACCGACCGACCTTGCCGCCCATTTCCACTATCGAATTCGATTATCCAGGATATGACCATCTCACGACCGACTACCGAGAAAGACAATCAACACGTGGAAGCCGGTATTCCATTCCGATGACGATCTGACTGACTGCCCATCTTCAACAGCAGCAGCGCGAGTCACGACCGCGTCATCTATAAAAACGGCCGCTGGAGCATCTTCGCAGACCATTGACTATCTATCGGCTTCCGAGGGAGCATCTGCGTGGTTTTTCGACGTTTTCAATATTGTTGTTGGTGAGAAGTGCCTTTGAAGATGACGGTGAAGACGTCGTTCCTCGCCTTGACAGTGAGTGTTCGGTTTTTGCGTATGGGTTATCGGTTGTGTAATTGTCGGTTGTGGTTTCGGTATTGTTTGCGAGGTGTTTTTATGTGGTTTCGCCTTGAATCTTGTTATTGAAATGGTTAGTAAGAATGTCTAGTTGTGGAATATGATATGTAGATTCATCTGATCCTTTTTGTTTTGTGGCTGCAGAAATGAATGGTTGTTATGGATCGTATGACTTATGGGATCTTGAATTTTTAAAATATTAATTGAATTGAAAAATTACTGCCAGGATGTATATTTATTATTATATTATTAATTATCGTTGTTTTTCGATGCATGTTTGTGTGAATTTTTTTGTTTAAATAATCGAAAAAAATAGTGTTAATTGAAAAATTTGATGTGAATATCATTTTATGGTGCGAACATTTTAATAAAACTATATAATAATTTGATTTCCTTCACATTGCATATAAAACGCACAAGTTTGCAAATTTATATTCCCGGCTACAATAAAATATTCCAATAGAATAAATTTGCCATAAAATTCAAAGATTCTACAATTTACTACTAAACAAAGACAAGTTGAAAGCTTCAGAATTTAAAGGACGTATTAATATTCGTAGAAAATTTTACTATGTATAAGCCTAAAAAAAGAGAATTTTCATAAAGGAAACCGAGAGTTTATTTTTGTTAAAAAATCCAGACATGATGACCGTTAAAAAAAATCGATAGGAAAAATAGAAAAACCTGTCTTTAGTCCGAAGTTAATAAAATGCAACCGAAAACAAGATTTCGTCCATTTATTAAACGAATTCGATCTCGAATAAAATTCCTCAGAATCCGACCATAAAAATTTATAGTTTTTCACAGCAAAATCACAAATATCCAGAGCCATATTCGATCGACTTTTTTGCATAAATTTAATTGTACATCCGATCATTGACACCTAAAAATTTGCATGATATCGCCATTACAAATGTTGCGTTCGCCTTGACATTGAAGTCGTGCAGACTTTTTCGTTTACGACAAATTCAACTTTTTTACTGAATAATTAAACACCTATTGTGTCGGCTAATTAGCGGTAGTTGACAAAAGGTTGTTGACACTCGTCGAGGTGTTGTGTTACGGTTAACTAACTGTCTAAATGCGTCATTATCATGGGTTAATTTTTTGAGTTGTGCAAAAACTGGGAGTGGAAAAAAAGTCGAATACACGTTTCCCATATATGGAAGCCGGTTATTTGCATTTTAGTTAATTGAGTGTTTGTATGTAGGTTTTGTGTTTTTAATTGGGATCGCTTATCGGAAAATGGATGTATCTGGTCGAGAGGATTATTTACATATTCCCTTGAAATTCTTATTGGTCGTATTTAATTAAAACTTTTGCTTTCATCTAGAGGGTTCTACGAAATTTTTATCTTCGAAACATTTACTGAGAAATAAGTTTTACATATCGGCTAAAAGGTTTTAAGTGCACTTCACGATGATGTTTGCAATTGAATATTCCTGCGCAGATTTTATTTTCGAAGTTGTAGTTTTTCACAGTTGTTTTTCCCTAAGAATGATTGCCATAATGAACGTATCGCGTGAAATATTATACACTGCAATTTTTTTTTATATAATCATTTAAAACGTGTTTACAAAACGACATTGAGTCGACTCGTTTGTTATAAAGTATTTATGTTTTTATATTAATTGAAAATTGAACAAATCGTTTTGTTTACCGTAAATCTAGAAGCAAAAAATCGAATTAATTTTAATTGATAATTCAAAAATAAATAGAAATCACACCATCGATTAAATAAATACTTCTGACATTTACGATTTAAGTGTTAATTTTAATTTTGGTATCTTATAAAAAAAAATGCATACATAATCATTTAAATTTGAATTTTATAAAATTTCATAAAATCATGGCAGAAAAATTCGCATTTTCTTTATAGTTTCCGATACATTATACAGCATTAAGGAAAAAGCACAACAATACAGCATTATCCTTTTAACGAAGCGCTAACACAATGAACTTTTAACCCTCTTTAAAAAAAATTGACTAATGACTTGCGACAAACGAATATTCTCCATTCACTCCGAAAGAAATTGTCGAGAACATTCAAAAGCGTCAAAAAGGCGCTCTAATGACGCGCCATATTATGTCACGAATAACAAGAACGGCGCAAACAAAGACTCAATTTTTGAAACAAACAAATAATCATGCATCCGCACGACGCATTTTTTTATAAAAAAATACAATAATTTAATATTTTGCCGGTTTTTTGCGTTAATTCGTACGAAGACGGGTTTGCTCGGACGCGCCTAACCCGACAGGTCAAACGAGATCCGCTTCGCTAAAAAATAAATAAATTGCGATGCGCAAAGTAATGGTTTTATCCGAACCCGGGTCACGATGATCCATAGATCGGACCTATCTTGGTCGTATCGACGGAGAATTTTGTGTAAAATGTCATTGTCGGATCGGTGATTTCATCTCGCGATTCCGGGGTACGTGGAAATGTCGATTGTTTGAATCATTCGGATTAAAAATAAGTCGTGAAAAAATAACCGTCATCGTTTCGAAGGTACGAAACGCGTAATCGATAGGAATCTTAATTCTTATTTGCATTCGTTCTGGTGTTTTTAATGTCGCTTTGCCTCGAGCGTAAACATATTTCATTTCGTTGTAGGGGTGTTACTTTTTGATTTGTGTGAATCCGATTTTATTTTGATTGAATCAATCGTAAAAAAAACACTTAAAATATCTTTATAGCACTTGAAAACGTTATACTTTCATTTTCATTATCAAAATAGTCCTATAATAATTGATATGAAAAAAAAAACATATAAAATAATTAAATTATTTGATAATATAAAAAAAAAGAAAATATTGTTGGATTGTTATGAAGAAGATGCGTTACAAATTCTGAAGTGATAACCCTATCAGACGCATATATTTTTACGAATTCAAGGTGAATAATATGTACTGCGTATTAGCATGATCAGATCTTCTCAAATTTATTATGGGAAAATTAGAAGTTTTTTGGGTCCACGGTGAAGAATCAGTTTCCGCTAGAGGTCAATTCTTGTTATCTTGTTAAATATCGCGTCAATTTGATGTTGTATTGTAATAATTCTCCGAATAACGATTTTTTTTTAAGTGTCAATACTTTATCATGAATATTTATGTGTTTCGTGATTTATATGAAACATCAATAATCTACGCAAAACTTTCTATAGATGCACAAATGGCACAATGTGAATTTACTAAACATATGATAAGTATTAAAATAATATAATTTAAATCAATTTATAAAAAGTTGTACAAGAAAAAATAAATTGGTTCGCATGTAATAGGACGTCATTCGATCTAAAAATTCTGTTATTTCATAACATCACAATGAAACTATTTTAAGATGAAAATGCACCTCATATAACCAGTTTTTTTTCCGAACGCTCGTGGAATTTAATGGAAAGTAAATAAATGACGGAATCGAAAGTATTTTTCGATTTCGGATTGCATCACACCATCCAGAAGCTGGATCCATTTTTATCACTTTCATTAGGCAATTATTATTTATGTCCATATATTGACAGTCTCTGATAACTTGGGATTATTATTCTACTGCCCACAATTCGTATAAATGGATCTCTTGTTTCATATGCATTGAAATGAGATTGTAATGTACGTATGTAAATCGAGTTTTTAAGTTCAACTTTATATTCGTACATCTCGAATAGTCATAAATATAATTCGCGATTCAAATACATTCCATTTTTGATGACAAACAATCGTGAAATTTACTTATGCGAATTGTAGCGAAAATAAGTCGTTAACATTTCCAAACTATTCAAGGCTATTCGAAAAGCACATAATCGTCCACTTAGACAAATCGAAGCACGTACAAGCCATAATTCAGGCTTTTAGATCCTCCCCATGTGGAATGTTTGGAATAATTACACATCACGTCGGAGAAAACGAAAGTGGTTTATATGTATACTATAATAATGATACGTGTATAGTACATATGAAAATAGCCCATTGTGTCTTCGGGTGTTTCGTCATTCGAGGAACATAGAAACAATCACATACATTTTTCATATGTAATTTTTGAATGAGAAGGTCGTTACGAAATCGAAAATTCCGGTACCGTAATCGAAACGATGGTATAATTGAGTCATCGGCGAAAATCGAATGTTCGACGAACGAGTTGATCAGGAATTTACAACAAATGTTACTCGAGGAAAAATTCAATCAGAATTTTTGATGAATATATATTTTTATTATTAGTCATCATCATAAGTATAATTTTTTTATGAATTATCTGAAATTTTAACATAATTGATCTCATCTATTAACTGACTAATTCATATTTAACTTCGAAACCAAAATATTAAAATATACTCACAAATAATGAAAAGTTTGGTCATTTCTGTTGTGGCGATTCCGCAAGCATGATGTCGATAACGGAAGGTCATCTTCGATGAACGATTTTGGTCCGTTAATTTATGAACAATGAATATCATAAACGACCTATAAAATCGTGACCCTTCACAGGTGTTGAATATCGGAAACCGCATGAGAATAGTGCGAAATTATATAAAAGGGTTAAAGAGTTAATATGAAAGAATGTTTCATAATATATGCAGGTGTTTATTCATTTCGCCATGACAAATCGCCCGATTCTTGGGATTCACATTAATTATTATATTGTATGGCCATTAATACAAAAAAAGTTGCCTTGCAAGAGGTCACATGGTTGGAAACATAAAGTTTTTCTCGTGTTTGGTATTATCTTATCCCCTTTTGTGTATATCAAAAAGAAAAAGTATTTGAACATGAATTTTTAGTACAAAATATTAAGATGTTTCGATTTTTTGCAGTAAAGCTAAACTAAAAAATAGTTTCATTACTCTGCCTAATATAATATAATAATTTTTTTCCGTATTCAATCATCGATTTTATTATACAACATCATCATCTTTGCGGTACTCGTGTCAAGTATTATTGCTTTTATCTACAGATCGTGAATCGATGACAAAAGATTTTTTTAATAGAAAACACGTGACTGGTTTTTCCTATGGCGTAAAATAGTTTATGAATGTTTTCGTTTTGGATGCAAAAAACGAGTAAATTTTGACAAATTTATGCATGCAAGTTTTTATAAAAACGCACAATAGGTTAAATTTGATACACGCATTAGATAGTTCAAGGATTCCAATAAGAAGTCTTTATCTTTAAAAATATTCATAAGTCATTCATCATTTGAAGTGGCATTTTGTTTATCGTCCGATCGTTCTTAAAGATTTTAGCAGCTATTTATCAAATATTACAAACTTTTAATGACTTTTACATATAATATATTTTTCTTTTTGTCAGATCCTGGTTTTAGGAGTATGTGCTGAACTTCAGCAACCTTTAGTCCTCTTGGATTTATCGCCTGAAGAAGCTCAACGTTATATTGCTCAACCACCACTTCCGGGACCTTCTTTGTCTGTTAAAACTGCATCATTGCCACTTGTAATTATTTATCATGTATTTTTAATTCTTTGTTTAAAACTTTATTTCAACTTTGAACTTTTTTTAGGTTAAATACAATGATCCTAGATTCAGATCTGGCGAATCTGGCCCTTTAGGAGGACATTATTGGAGAAACGGGCTTGAAATCGACAACACTGAAGATTATGTCGAAGATGTAAGATTTATTTTTAATCATTAATAAACAGTGGTTTAAAAAAATTATAATAATACCGAACTTTTATTAGGTATATGAAGCATCACAATTCCATGGACAGGATGGATTAGGAGCCGCAGCTTTTGGTTATTCAGCTCCTGAATCATCTAGGATTGAAAATATTGAATCCAGTGGAAATGTGAAAGGAGCTTACACTTATAGAGATCCTTTTAATAGACTGATTCAAGTATTTGAAATAAAGATCATAAGATAAGTAACGAAGATATTCGTAGTTGATAACTGTCGATTTGATTTGTAGGTCAAGTACTGGTCTGATGGGGAAGGATTCCATCATGAAGACAACCTTCCTAAAGTGGAATTGAAACCAGTTGAAGAGACTCAAGAAGTAAGAGAAGCTCGTTTGGCTCACCAAAAAGCATGGGAAGAAGCTGCTGCTCTGGCCGGAGTCAATCCAGATCCACAGTACGTGAAAAAAACTGAATCTATAAAAACTTGTATATCCTTATGATGAAAATAATATTATAATTTTCAGTGGCGAATATGATGCGAAAAAATATGAAAAAGAACCCGAACCATATGTGGCTCCACCAGAAAAACAAGTACAGGATCCTAATAGATGGAAATACGTACCAAGCGAAGAAGAAAAAGTCAGTTCATATTTTGATATTAAATGAACATGATTAAGAATATCGCATTTAATTGATGATTTTAATTTCAGGGACCTCCAAGAGGCTTTTTCTACAGTTTCAAATATCCTGTGTCCATCTTGGTGCCGAAATCTCAAGTTGGAGCTCAAGGATTTGGACCAGGTGAAGTGATCGATGATGATACTATTGCTATCAATGCCCAATCTTCGAATGCCAGGATCCAAAGTGCCCAAAGACCAGTGGAAGTTCATGATGCTCAAGTGCCTAAATATGGCTAGTTCGCTTGCTAATTTTAAATTTTGAAATCATAGAATATTTATTCGACGTTTATCAAGCAAAACATTTTCATAGAAGATATCGTCTTATAATGATCGTTTCTCGAATGGTATATCATTGAGTTTGTGATTTTATTCTCAATGAAATCACTTGAGATATGGTCGTGTAAATATTTCTTTTAATCACGAAGTGAATTATATGTATTTTTTTTATAAAAAGAATCAATAAATATTTTTACAAAATTTTATTTGTAGTTTTGATCATACAATTTTTCAATATTTTCTTACGTAACAATTTTTTGGATAATTTATTAACACTCAAAGTTTCTATACGTCAAGTGCTAATATTAGATACGAAATTTAACCTTTTTTACTCATTGTCAAATATTATTATACATTGATGATAGTAATAATATTATGAAAGTTGTATCTTATCGGAGTAAAAATGGTTAAAAATTCAAATTTAATAAAAATATATTCTTATATAAATATAATATTACATTATATATTATTTTAAATCAAAATATCAAGCCACCAGTACAATTATAAAGTTTTTTGAAAGAAAATAACGAATATTAGTGACATCTATAGATATGTCTTCACAATTCAGTACAAGAAAAGTTATCAAATGAAATCGTATACATGCTTAAAAATATTTTGATTATTTCTTAAATAAGTAAATGGCAATTTTTAGACATCTATAAAACACATCATTCTTCTTGAACAGATACATCATTTGAATCCTGCTTTGAAGGCAATACAATTATAATTGGAATAGGCATCGTAAGTGGCATCGTTGGTTGCCCTATCGAATTCTTATCTATCATACCAATAGGTAACATGCTACCTTGATTTTGTTGAGCCATCATGATGTCCTGAGGACTATTTTGCATTTGATTATTTTGCTGAATTATGGGTACCGGTCCAAAGATGGATTGAAGCCCTCTAATGATTGCTCCGATGATATCAGGCACATTTACATGAATGGGAATAAAAGGTAAAGAACCAATCACATTTCCCGGAAAACCTTGTTTGAAAGTTGGAGACATTCCCTGATTTGTTTGAAAATCGTAATTTTGAGTAAACTGATTGTTTATTGGATATGTTGTGATTATTGGTATCGGTCGATATGATACTGATTGCCGCAAACTAAAATTTATTTTAAAATTGTGTAAAAATAAAAATAAAGTTTTTATTGATATTCTAAATTTTTAACTTACCCAGGGTATATCCAGTTTAAAGGAGAATTTTGGTACTGCAATTGTTGTTGGTATGGAAATTGGTGACTTAATCCAACTAAACAACTTAAAATCACTAATAAAATCATCGCGATTTTATTAAAGAATTGGTCTCGGAAAGATAGATGTCTTTAAGATTGAATTTAAATATATATATATAATATTTTTTAAGTAGAAGTTTATTAGTATCAGTAACAGTCGGCAATGAACTTGAGGAAGAACCAAGCAAGAATGAGTACCGAAAGAGCTTTTGCATTTGCTTTTTGTTGCGGTTTTTTATAGTAAGTACGTGGTGTACTTATACGGGTCTTGTATTTAAACACTTAGTGTTTCGTGTACATCAAATCGACGACCGGTTGAAGTGATTTAATTTCAGGTATTTTCAATTATTTTGATTTAATTTCGATTTTTTTCAAGTTGGGATGTGTACGAAGCAGGATGTATTTTTTTGAATACAAATTAAAGTTTTTCTTCATTTGCCTAGATAGAAAAATAAATTTGAAATTTCACATTTAAAAATCCGGTTAGAACGTTTAGATTGATTATCTTAATTAAATCGTTTCTTATAAAAGAAGAATGCGCATGCCGATAATTAAATATCACCAACTTATTTCGCACAAAAATTCAAAATATCTGTTTCGCAATTGGAACACGGGAAAATGTAACCGGACCCGAACAGGTTCAAAATTGATTTAAAGATTTAAGTTTTTCAAGTTAACCACTTCTATAATTCACGAGAGACATTTCGAAGATACAAATTTTATGGCCATATACATATAAAAAAGTATATAAAGACCAGTTTCTTTATTGCTTATATAATTATAACACGTTACCGAATCCGTAATGAACAGTTAGATATACGTGATTGAATAACTTAATTAAATTTAATAGCCTCATTGTTCCATATCGATTTTTTTTTTGTATCGCACAATGATTAATTGTTTATGTTCTATTTTTAAATAGATCATTACTATCAATGTATAGAAAATTTGAATTCAATCAAGTCATGACTAAGGCTGTATTAAATGTCGAGAAAGATAGTTATAAAAAAGAACATATAATAAATATTGATTTTATTTTTTTGGATAAATACAAAATATTCGAATAAATAATATTTCAAAATCAAGGTTTAACAGGCAGGCCATCTTTAGTAGTAACAGTAATGACGACTTCGAATTGCGGTTGTTTAGTGCCATCTTCAATAGTTTGATGCTGCAGGACGTACTCTTCCAACTTTTCAATATTTTCAGTCCTGTTTATTTTATTCACACCTTCAGTAGACAAACCAGAATCTTCCAAGACACCATCAGACGCCAAAAATGACTCAGTGGAAGCTTTAACAATTTGAGAATCATTAAAATTATCCGCTTCAACTGCATCGTACAACTGCGTGGTCTGGTAAATGTAGAGGCTATGGTCGTTATGAACATTGACAGAATAATAACCCTGGATCCTCTGGATGACGTATTCCAAAATTGGCGGGAACCTGTCGATGGTCGTCTTCGTAGTGTTCAAATTTCGCGCGGTCGTCGCGCAAAAGATTGCGGCCATTACAGCCAGCAGTTTGAAAGTCATGTTTCGAATTTGGCGGGAAAATCTCGTTCGAATTTGTCTTGTCAGATACGCATCCATCCAACGACTGCACCGGAAATCGTATAAACTCCGCCATGCACGTACAACACTTAACGAACGATTAACTGTAAATTGTGGACAGTACCGGTTGACAGTTTTTTTATTATACATATTTTAGTATAAGTGGGTCTTTGGGTTTGTTTGGTGCTTCGAAAGTGTCATCAGCTGTTGAAAAATGTTTATTTTGAATCGATAGTGTTGCTATTTTTTTATAACTGATTCGATGATGTCATTTGGAAAGTATAAAGTTTAGATTCGGTATACACGTGTAGTTTTGCATAGAAAACTAATTGATTTTATTAATCATGAAAAGTATAATATATGAAAATTTTCTGGTAATAAAATTTATATTTAATGACAATTTAATGCTAAAGTATTTGCATGCATTCTTAACATGCAAAATCGCTGTAAGTATTTATTCAAATAGACAACCTTGGACGATATTGCACAATATAACATTGAAATAAACAAAACAATATGTATTGTATCATCATTTATATTTTTAAATACATTATCATAGGAAAATATGCATTGACATATTCGGCAAGTTGATTATAATTATTCATTTGTGTTACAATTTTACTGTTTTGACTATACATCAAAATAGGCAAGTTTATGGTTTGTTAGTGGGTTTTTTATTATAATCTCCAGCTAGGGCAGTAGCTATTGGATTTGATACTGCTAAGCCAGAAGGTCCAGCAATCGCTGATCCTTTTGGCGCTGATTGAGCTGAACCTCCTTCACCAGCAACTGCAACTGCAGTAGGATTTGATTTTGCCAGTGGTGGAGTCGATTTCAGGTCTTCGTGAACTGCATGACCAAAAAATAAATTATATTTCGCTTGAAATCAAATAACTTCATATATTTGATTAAAAGTTACCGATTTCAACTTTTTTTGAAGGAGCATTTTTATCGGCTTCAATCACTACTGCATCATTATCGTCAGTTGCTGTTTTTAAAACAGGTTCAAGTGATTTCGATAATTCTTTGTTTTCAGGTCTGGAAAAATAAAAAAAATGCAATTACAAATAAATAAACCAAAATGTTTCAAATGCAGGATATTAATGAATTTAAAGTATTGTATTTACTGTGTATTTTCAACTTTTGACGATACTTCAGATTTTTCGCCGTCAGATTCAACCGGGTTAAACCTGGTGTTTATTTCTTTTAAATCATCATTTTCTACATTTCGGATTTGTTCTTCAGTATATGAAGCAATTGGTGATTTTCTGAAGAATCCTAAAGCAGGAACATCTAATTTTTGCACTTGGTTACTTCTAAGAAGATGACTCGATGGATCATTTACTAAGAACACAGTTTGACCAGCTAAAATAAAATAAATTTTAATACAACAATTTATTTTATTTCATAAAAATATTTATATTATTAAACTATTACGTTGAGTTTGAACAGTTGGTTGACCAAAATAAAGGAACTGTTGAGGATATCCTCCGATAGCACTTGGGTATCTAAACGTAGGTCTGAAACATATTTTTTATGAAAATTTTATATTAAAATAAATAATATAAATAATTTAGATTTATTTACTGGACAGGAGCGCCAATTTGAGGATACGTCACGAATTGCGGTCCGTTCAAAAAGTAGAATTTCCTTCCCGGTAAAAGACCAGGATATGGAGTGGCAGGAACACTAGGAGCTGCCGGTTGCGGTTGAACTGGCGGTGAGTTTTTCGGAATCGAATCAGGAATCAATTCCGCGTCTGGTTCGAATTCAATTTTTTCCATTTTTCTATCACCAATATTTTCTGTAACCAACAAAAATAATGAAAACACTTTAATCATCTCAAACGATTGTTTCATTTCATTATCAAATTTCTCCGTCAATTTTTTTTAAAAAACGATTTAATAAGGAAAACAAAAACTTTTATTGATATGGTCATATACGGGAGTTAACAGCATTCAGAATTACCAATGGCCTCGACATCGGACTGTTGTCGTTCCTCTGGAACTGGTTGCTGTCCAACAGGGTCCACTTTGAGTTCAACCGGTGGCTGCATATCCTGAGCGGGTGCGTTGCCATCGTACGAAGGATATGTCTGCCCGACATAACCAGGTTCTACATTTTTCAGGTGGACAAGTCCGCTTCGGTCGAAGAATGTAGGGACTGTAAAAAAAAAAATTGTAAATGTCTTGCATTCGATCTCTTTTCAACGTACGTGGTAGGATTTGAATGGTTTACCTTGTATTAAGTTGTTCGGGTAGACTAATAAGCGTTCTCGTAAAGGTGTATGTACTCTGAAAATATACGTTTTGTTATGGATGAGGTTTTTTTGAAATTTTAAAGATAAATTTGTTGATATTTACGTTTGCTGGGCTATATCTTGTGGTAGTATTAAATAGTGTCCAAACGGTGATGAGTATGCTCCAATTGCCCCAAACAAAACCAAAAACTGAAAATTAATTTTAACATGTATTTATAAATTTGAAAAAATGATCATTATAAACTTTAGAAATAATATATCATTTTTTTTGTAATGCATCTAAGATATTATGATAATTTATAATGATTCGCGAAATTTATAAATTTTCTATCAAATTGGCTTAGACCAGATTTATTTTTTATGCACACTTTTTATAAGTGCATTTGACTTTTTTAAATTCAATCCTCACACACAATATAGAACCGCACTAACTGCAACTATCCTTGCACCGATCCTATCTCCATACCGGTTCCACAAGACAATAATCACAAAACAGTCATACACACACTCACAAAAAAAAAACAAGATTTCCTGCACAAATCGACCACTCCACATATTTCAACACGAAAAAAACCGACCACATACACCACTTTCGAACACCATTTTCCCAACTCAATCTCCGCACGCCAGGAGCGTATTTTTCCCACATTTTTCCCGCCTGACCACATCGAAGGATACACAAGCCACGTTCGCCATCGAAATTAGTATGAAATGTGCTGTCAATGTCGTTTTATTGACGATATCCTAGAAGTGCACGCACACGAGAGACGCATGGTAATCACTGTCGCGTTTGCGAAATATCCTCGCCGAATCGCTCGGTGCAATCAATTCGTCATTATTGTTTTGCCGCTTGGGCGCTGATCGTCATCGAAGATATGCACTTTGTCGCATCCGTGTAATTTTCGTGTTTTCTGCAACTTTCTGAGGAGTTTTCGCGGTTGTCGGTGCGTGCAGTTTGATTTTCCGCCGACCGCGTTGTGCAGCGATTCATTACGGGTCGCGGTGAATTGAGGTTTTTTGGGTTTTAGAGGAAATTATTGTTATTGTTCAGTTGAATGGTTGTTGTATACTGTTTTGATGAAATTGAACGGTTGTGTGAAAAAAATATTGATGTTTATGTTTTTTGCATTGAGTTTCTAATGATGCTCGATTGAGTTCGGAATTAACATATAAAGTGCTATCGTAAAATTGCAGTCAAATAAAAAAATTAAAATTAATTATATATTCATATTCGATAAAAATTAAAATATTTTTTTAAAATTTGAATTATATACGTTTCGATTCAAAATTGATTTTGAAAATTTTGAAATGGGAATATTGTATTTAATTCATCATACGGAAATTCTAAAGAAACATTAAACTTAAGATTAATGAGATTTGAGCTTCGAAGTATAATATAAGTCATTCATCATTAAAGTTACGAACTTGCATTTTTTTTCCATTTCTTTTGTATTGAAATAAAAGGTTTTTGAGTACTCGCGTAGGAGTAAGAAATATCTTTAAAATCAAATAAATTAACATTCCGAAGATACGTTAAGACAAAAAATACCAATAGGTATATTTAGTATAAACGAAACATTAAATCGAAAACAATGGGCGCTCAAAAAAATTAAATAAATAAAATCTCGTATGAATATTCGTGTATTTAAACAATGATTTTCTTTTGTGAATTC
The DNA here is from genome assembly GCA_028571205.2 of Hydropsyche betteni. Taxonomy (NCBI): domain Eukaryota; kingdom Metazoa; phylum Arthropoda; class Insecta; order Trichoptera; family Hydropsychidae; genus Hydropsyche; species Hydropsyche betteni. The sequence continues at coordinate 897,913 of JAOXNN020000066.1, read as the reverse complement.
TTCTTTTACATCATAATTCCTTTTGTGTGAACTTATATTTTTTTGCAATAAAAAACCATTGACAATTAAATTAAATTGATTCACGTCTCCTAAGTTTGAAGTATTTATGTATTTTTTCAATGTTTCGACCTTTAACAGGCTGAATTTGAATTCCTTATGAGAATGGCTATTAGACCTATACGAAATGACGTCAATTTCAAATATAATAAGTAAACAATAAAATTTTTTCAATATTAGTCGAAAAGCGATTATATTAATACGACCTGTTTGTTCTACTTGTAGAAGAAACGGTAAATTTTTTTCAGTGAAAGAGATTAGACTAGTTTTTTGACAGTTAATTGATAGAGTAGTTGGTATTTAGACTTCATTCTAATGTTAAAGTTTGACTCAATAGAAAAAAAATTAAGTGAATAATCTGTTTACTAAGAATTGCAGTTGAACGGTTGCCAGATCTATCGCGGAAAATCATATGAATTTTCCGTGAATTATGCGTTTCAAACACTGCATGAATAATGCACTTTTCACAAAGGAATATAATGTCCTGAAATATGTGCGTGATGAAAATTTACGATTTAACACACGATATCGAACATCTTTCAATATTAAAAAAAAACATATCTTACAGAAAACAATTTCTAAACAAACTAAAAAAATATATATCTTACAGAAAACAATTTCTAATCAAACTACAAAAAAAACATGAAACGTCCATATAAGGGTGAAAATACACTTTTACTAACCAAAGAAAGTGTCCGCTTCATTTTCCTATTTACGATTTTCACTCGAAAACAAACACCAAAAAAAGAAACTTTTGATGAAGAAAAGCCGAACTTATTTTCGAATTGTTTCCTTCGACGTGCTTCACAATTCGTCCTCTGATGTGTATGGAGTGGACGTCTATTTAATAATGAAGGCTCGCACACAAAGTATTGTATATTTATAGCGTTCAGAGTTGACACATATATATAATAAATACTGCCTTCGCGTTTTCGAATGTGTGTGTGTTATATATGCATCATTGCATTATATTATAATTCATACGTATTTCTCAAAAATTGACTGGCAGTGGTCAGGGTATTCCGAACAATGGTATATCGGATGGGTGAAATTTTCCTCGAATGTGCTTTTCCGATTTTTTGGTCGGGTTTTTTCGGGTTTTTTCGGGTTTGAGATATATTTTTATATTTGAAGTTTAATAGTTTTGATTATGTAAAAAAATATGAAATATTTGATGCAATAGTTTTTTTACGTATTGCAATGATTAAATTGTAAAATTTAATCTAACTATTCATTTTTTATTTGCTATTGTCGAATTATTTTTGAAAGATGTATAATAAAAATCCGAAATTTAAAAATATTTTTTGTAACGAATGAATCATCAACATATCAAATTGAATTAATTTCTCAATTAAAACCGCAATACAATTCCAAGAATATATATTTTCCCAACACTAATTGATGCACATATGAGTCATGAATTACTGAAAACATAACAAAATTTTAATAAACGCAACAAATTAGTATAAAAACCACGTCTAATTGATACAAGAAATTAATTTAAATATTTACATTTTTAATTTAAACTTTGACAATATCTGACGTAGATGTCATCAAACCCAATACAAACCGCATGTAATGGTACAGCATAGTCTTCCAGTGCAATGAACTTGTACTATACAGTTTTCTAACTATTACACTAATTGAAGTTTACGCATTGAGACATTTGAAAAAATCATTGATTCAAAAAAACTTCATTATCTATATTATATTTTGATTCATGTTTGATTTGATATATTTTTCATATGAAATATAAAGGGAGTTTTATAAAAAAAAAAATGTATTGGAAAATAATATTTTTTTAAATTTGAAATATGTTATTGCATGTCATCATATTATAATATTTTGAATTTTTAATAATCCAAAGTTTTTCTGCAGCATCAGATGCCCTTCGTGTAGTCCCGAATTGCATACGGAATCGCTGTCACTTAACCATGATTGGCAAGTGGAATAACCATTGTTCTCGCATCGCAGATGACAATGACCACGATGATTTATGGCCGCGGCGTTTGGGAACCGCTGATTTATCGCGTGACATATCGTCGAATTGAATTCTGAACCAGAAAGGTAGGAAAGCTCTAAACCGAAATGACGGAAGTTTCGTTCGATAGATGATTTAGATAACGATTGTATGGAGAAATTTCGGTGTGATTTGTTCGTTTCGCCTTGAAAAGATCTCTCATTTATATAATGGGGTTCTAATTTATCGATCCGACATTTAAAATGTACAGGTGCGAACCTTTTGTTTAACTGGAACACACATTCGTTTAATGAGATCGGATTTGGTAATCGGATCTCGTTCGTTTTGTTCTGAAGGTGAACGGTTTTGGTTCACAATTTTTTCCGTATACCGAATTATGGTATTATTATATATACAAATCGGATGTTATTATCCGTTGTTTTATACGAAGTGACAATTAAATTGTGGGAAACGATGTACAGCATTGAAACGTATAGAATTCTTGAAAATCAAGTCACGAGATACATAACATATTATTTGAATATTTCCTCGGTCGTTTTGCACAGTACGCATTATGAGATGGTCATCCAAAGCAATAAATCAAAGATAATTATATGTAATAATTGGAATTTTTCATTAAAAAAAATAAACTAATTTAATTAATGATAAATTCATAGGAATCAATGGATTTACTTTGAAAAACATGCAATTCTATTCACGAGAAGAATTTAAATAAGGAAATGATAAAATGTAACAACCGCGAAGTTTAAGTCTCTTTGAATAATTTATAAGTGAATGTTGAATTGGTAGATAGATGGCTTTCTAAAGATTCGCTATTTGAAAACACCTACGCTGATCTACTTTATTTCAGTTATTATATTTCATTGTTAAATATTAAAAAGGTCATGACGCTTCAATAAAAACGGGGAAAAAACTGTCAAGGTGCGTATGAGGAATAATGTTCGTTTTATTTAATGTTGTGTATTAAATTGATTTTTGAAAATGATCGGTTTTTGCTGTACAAAAAACGGTCATAGGATCTGTATATTGATTGTAATACGGAAATTAATAAAATGATTTTATTTTGTTGCTTTTTTTAGAAATACAAAATAGTACCGTGGCAAAAAAATGTTAAAAGAATATCGTTGAAAAGTTTGTTATATTATATAACTAAATTGAAAACTATTTAAATTTTATTCTATGTTATTGAAAACTTCATAATATTGAGTTTATAAAATAATTGTACCACAATAAATAAATATGGCGAAAACTTAAATTCATAAATATTTTCTCGATTCCCAAATTTCAAATTTTTCATGATAGAAAATGTATTAAATTTAAAATGCATTATCTTATTATTTTTATCTAATGTAATAGAAAAATCAAATATATTTTTACTACTTGATAATTTTGTAGTGATTATCAGCATATTGAAGAGATATGAAAAGTGGCAAATTAATAAAATTAATTATACGGCATATTCTTCAAACGAGAATGTCACTATACCATTCTGTATTTCATTTACACATGTAGACTTATTGTATGGTTAAATCAATGGGATATAACTGATTATAATTAGGTTGAGTATAATATTGGGGCGACGTTAAGTATTGTTGAATCGGATAGACTGGAGCAGATTGTAAGAAATTCGAAGTTGCAGCAAATGGAATCAAAGCTGGAGCCTGAGCTGGAACTGGAGCTGGAGCTGGAGCTGGAGCTGGAGATTTGGCCACAACAGGGAATTTAGTGCCGAATCCTACGGTGTTGGGATCTACACCAGCAATGGCCGTGGCCACTGGTCTGGCTATGGCCAATCCCCCTGGTCCTACAACAGCCGTGGCCACTGGTTTGCTCGAAGCTACTCCTCCTTCTCCGACGATGGCCACTCCTGAAAAATTATTTTTGTCAAATTAATTTTTAAAACGATTAGATGATTTATTTTAATTTAAATCAATTTATAAATTATGATTTATATATATTTATATTTTATATTTTTTTAAGGGAGTATAGATTATTTGATCGCGAATATAATAGTAAACTGCATGTGTACAAAGAACAAAAGTTACATTTCATAGAAAGTGTACGTCATTTTTGTCGAATAAGAATTAATTGGATCGATTGTTTTTAACTATAAATTATGAATATTATATTATGTTTAATCAGATGTTTATATAAAATAAATTCAGATATCCGTTTTGCGTAAATTATGGGGATTCCAACGTTTTCAAAGTAATATAATAACGTTCAATTAATTTTAAATACCAACAAAGGCATAGTATTATTTATGTTAAAGATATAAACATATATTAGAGTTTCTAAAATATATACTTTTATTTAAGACGTAATCAATATCAAATAAGCAACAGAAATCAAATACATAAAACACAATATAATATTAATTATTTCATATATTAAAACAATAAATAAAACAAAAATATTGGAATGACAAAAATGCAAATATACCATGTTTACACATACACAGAACGAATTTGCATCGAATGCTTTATTTTAATGAAGTAGAATGTCAACAAAGAAAACCAGATCATCCTTTTCAATATTTATAGTTTCGTTCGCAGCGATCGTAAATTTGCCGGGTAACGTATCGGGAAATTTAATCGTTTTTTCTACGCGGATGGTAAGAAATGATAGACGATCTCGCATCATCATTAAACCATCGCTAAATCAAAGGCGACTTGTTTACGGCTAATAAAACGATCGTTTTTCCCGCTATAAAAAACGACGATCGGCACTAAAAGTGCAGAGATGGCCATGCAATGGAAATGCCAAAATGTGCAGAATGCAGGTCACGACGCGCTTTAAAAATCAATCGAGTTGAATGTTTCTTGTTCGTTCCTTTTTTAGTGCCAAGGTGAACGATTGACTTTAAGGGTTATATAATATGTAAAGAGTCGAATTGTCTCACCAACTGGTTTGGCTTCAGCCACAGATGCCGAGTCTGGTACTGCTCCCACTTGGACCGAATCGTCATCAGTATCTGTATTTCCTGGATCGCCTTCTTGTTCTTCGCCAACCTGAAATATTATTATATTAACAATTTGAATTGAAAAGCTCGAATTTTTGACTTACGTCTTCTTCTTCGCCGAAGTCTTGTTTATCTGTTTTTTTACTGTCGTCGATGCCGTTTTTCGTGATGAATAATTGAGCTAGGTCGTATTCGCCGTTTTGACCCAACTTGGCTAGTCTAGAGGCAGCTTCTCCCAACAGGGCTAAATGGGTGGCATATACCTTTTGATCTTCGCTTTTTAATTGTCCGGTTTTGCTGGTCTTCTTTTGCAATTCGACCAGCCTTTGCGCTGACATTTGGATGTTGCGCAAATTTTCGGAAAATTGTTCAGAATATACCCCCTGTACTCGATTCTGACTTTCGATTACATGTTGTTGAGCTTCAATGCTACCAGCAGGAAGGATTCTTTGTGCCAACGTTTCGCCGTTCGGGTTTTGTGCAATTTGCAGAAACTGACCTTTAGCGCCTCCGTAGTACGGCAATGTTAATAATTGACTCGGTTGGTTCCAACTACAAAATAAAAAAATACATGTAAGATTCCATATTCAGTTTATATTAAGAGCTACGATTACATTTTATCATTTTTCAATATATTATTTACTCACCGCAAATGAATTGGCTGTTATGTATTAAGTAGGAAGAGGATTAAAAATTTAAAACGTTAAACTTATCATTTAAATTTATTACAAACTATATTGCACATTTTATAAAATTTAAATTTAATAATTACAATGATCATTCGTAATAATCAATGATCAAATCGGACTCGGCAAAAGCAGTTCCTCCAGGTCCAGCTACCGCTACTGCTTTTGGTTCGAATACTATATCGAATTCAGAACCTTTTTTGACAATTGCTCTTGATATTGGGTTCGAAACGGCTATGCCTAATTCATCAGCCATAGAATATGCTTCTGGTCTAAATTCTAACCTAACACTTTTCATAGAGGTTGTTGTCGTAGCTGTTGTAGTTGTCGAAGCTGTACTAGATTCGTCTTTTTCCCATATAAATGGGTAGAAAAATTTTACGTTTTTTATATTCGTTTCAGATTCAATATTTTTTTGGACTATTGGAGTATTCGAAATTCGTTCTGTGGTTTTTGTTAAACCTTCTCGTTTAGCAATATTACTTCGATATTTCAGTAATGATGGTATTGTGGGTTGAGTTGTTATACTTTGTTGAACTTTTGTTGATGGTATCCGATATCTAAGAAATAAACAAAGAGTTCTTCTTCAGATGAACTTAGCCTTCTATAATGCATGCACTTACAACTAACATGCTATTTTAACTAAAGATTTTTTCTCAATGGATACTGAATATGATCGATACCAAGATGATAAATGTCAATATTCCTATATGTTCTAAGGAAAAATGAAAATGATTTTGATTTATTTCAACGTCATTAATTTATTAAATAATGTTTTGTCAAGACGTCCAAATAAAAAACATTTTGGTTTAAATAATTAAGTAATTTTATTATTTTTAACATTCTTTATGTATTTAAATTTTATTAAGATCTTTTAAAATTCACTTCTTCTAAACATTATATTAAAGTGGAAATTAACTATTTAATGTAAGAGTAATAATATTATTTATTTTATGACTATATCACATTCATCTTGCTAAGCTACATAATGCATGCATATAAAAAACATTATTCTAAAAATGATCGAATAATAAAATTTATATTATATACCCGACATCTGTTGCATGTCATGTAAAATTTATTTTAAAACAATTGCTTAACACTCCTACAAAAGGCAAGAAACTAAAAATATTTTACAATTAATCAGATCAATATCTAGTGTCATGTATCGACCGTGAAACAGTGAACTTTATATGACATTTAGTTTGTACGTGAGTTAAGATTTTATCTATTTTTTCTGTTGAACCTAAAATCAAGCACCCGTATTCTTAAATATCGCTGGTCCAGTTGCAACAATTTTGCCTCCTTTTGGTATAAAAATTCTCTTCGTCCTGTTTCCTTCTTCCTTCGGAACATATTCACCTTCAATAGATGATCCAGAACCTTCATCGTCAAAATTAGGATCTACGATCTTTTGTTTCGATAATTTTTCAACTAGTTTTCCCAAATTAAGGCTTTCAGGAAGCGAAACAACTTTGGCCCCTGGTCCAGCAATTGCTAAACCATCACGTTTAGTATAAGCTACCCCATCTGGTCCAACTATTGCAGTTCCTCCACTTCCAGCGGTTGCAATACCTCCCGGACCAGCAATGGCGACACCCCCTTTCCTCACCCTTAGACGGTTGATGAAAAATCCAGGATTTTCCACAACATCAGGACTCATCTTCATGCGGAACGGTGGAAGTCTAATTTTGCCTTGTTCTTCATCTTTTTTATTACCTTTTATGTGTTGCTTTAAAGGGAAAAATAAAACTTTACTTTCTCCTTCATCTTCTTCTATATCGAATGCATTATCATCATCATAATTTTCATTCTGTGTAGAATTTCGAGGAATCACTTCATCAATACTTGTTTTGTTCTTTGGAAAACCATCCTTTAAATTTTTTCCTCTTCTTTTACCACTTTTGCTTCTTCCTAGCAATTTTGGTTTAGATTTTTCATTTTCTTTACCACACACGTCAGCTTGAGGTCCATTTTGAATAAAAGGATCTTTGAAACCACCCAAAGCAGCAAGGAATGGATCTTTAATAAGTATGGGGAAAAACTGCGCAAAAGGCCATGGATATTGAATATCTCTGTTCAATGGCGGATTCAATGTTTGATAATATTGAAGCGGAAGTTGAGGAGGTTGTAAGAACACAGAAGGGAGACTTGCGAACCGATTGTTGATAGGAGAAAATGTTGGGTCCGAGTAAATGCTGTTTCTATCGACAGAGTTGAATGTTTGCAAATGTTGAGGAATGCCGTTAAACAGTTGTCCAGGAAACAGTGAATTCTGAATTCCAGATTTTGGAATTGTATAAGATATTTCATTTGTAATTTTCTGTTTGAAGCTGTGGCCATCGTTTATAGGTTCATTTATGTTATCTATTTCATTATTTTGAATATTTTCTCTAGTTATTTTTTCGGTTTTATATAATTTTTCATTTCTTAGGTTGTTTTGCAATTGCAATTTTTCATTGACCATTTCAATTTTATCTAATATTTCTCTAGTTTTCTTTTCAGGATTTTCATCGTTTATGGAAATAGGTAATTGTTTGAGATGTCTGTCATTTTGTACCACTTCTGTCGGCATTTCGATCAAATCTTGTTTTTCGATCCTACGATAAAAATAAAAATATTTTACAACATTAAAAATTAAATTTTGTTAATTAATTGCTATATTTAAAATTCATATTATTCTAAACTTACCTTTTATTTTTTGATGGCTCTTGAAAATGAACACTCTTAACACTAACATAAATCGTTTTAGTATTTTTATTATATTTGAACATTCTTGTTAATACAGGCATGTTTAGCAACGGTTGTTATTTACTTGAAAAAAATTGCACCGTTCGCTGTTAAATTAATATTTGATTGAAAGTTAACCTTTAACCAATACAAGTTCAACATATCAACGTAATATGGTCAACGACTTTCAAAATCAACGAGTAGGATTTCCCGAAAAACATTTTTTAGAAAAATGAAACAATCAAACTTCGCGCATCGTGCAGTACAATAAAGCAATTGAAAAATAATGGAGATAAAATTAAATAAAAAACAATAGCATTTTGGTAACATCATATAGTATTTATTACGACAATAATTGATTACCAAACTTGTAACTCGGTTGCGTCGGTGTGATACAATTTATATTTTTTTCATATCCATAAGTTCAAGGCTTATATAAAAAAAGTGTATGACATTAAATGATATGTTCACCTACACGCAACACGGATACAATCAACATCCATCCAACAATGAAAGATAAGAGTTAAATTCTTACAGATACAACAAAATTAATGGGTTAATACTTACAGTATATTTTGAGGCCTTGCCGTTGTCACTGCGACCATCGCCAGGACCGAGGCTAGCTGTAAATCAAATAAGATAATAGTGTCAATTTGAACAAAAAAATAAACAAAATGACATAATATTTAACCGAGAACACAATCGAAATTATAATTTTGAAACGCGAATCAGCCGAAAAAACTGATCAAGATGAAGATGGATCGAAATCGAGAAACCCCGTTTCGGGTTAAGCATAGTGGGCCAACGGACAATGGTACACGTACGATCCACATACTGAAGGCTACTCGTACGGAATAAAATTAAAGGATTGTCCGACAGCCGTTGAATTTCACATTCGGCCATCGATTGACGAAATCCGGACGAGATGTGCCTCGAATTGATCGTCCGCTTTGCCAATGTGTTACTGGGAATTGCGCGGGTGTGCGATTTCGTCCTTTTGATTGTCGAATTTCGACGTTTGGAAATTTACTTTGTGGTCGTCGCGATTGACGTATGACTAATGCTGAAGAGGAATACAGTTAGGCGACGAAAAAAAGACACCTTTGCCGATATCGCATTCATATTTATGATGAAAATGAGTGTATGCAAACATTTACATTTCACCGGAGATGTGCTCGGGTATTTTTTCGATGATGTCAGAACGAACGGAAAAAATTCGGATCAATGATCCTTTTTTAAGTGCTGTTCTTGAATAGTTTGATCCTTTTATTCGAAATTTATTACTGCTAATTGATATGTAAGAGCTGGAAAATATATTTGATGATCGTTAACGGAATCGTTTGGTAACTGACATTTTACGAGACCGGCATAAATGTGAAATATTAATTTTGGTATTTGATCTATTGAAGGACATCGTAATTATTTTCGTATTACGTGATGAAAATAAATCAATTCAATTTATTAAAAATATCACGTTTGTATAATATGCTTGTATTAGCTAATTGAGTTTTATTACTTTTGAATGCGTATCTATAATTGAATCGATACTTAATCATGTATGCTTTACGCAATTAATTCAATTTTTTTAATTTAAACAAATAATTAAAAAAATATTACAAACTTTAGAAACACATTTATTAAATAAATATAGATAAATAACATTTTTTGTGCGTAAAACGTCGACGCTAAATGTTACATCCTTATATTTTTAAGATATAATAAATTTCAGCAAATTTTATGGACAACGCCGAGGAAATTTATCGGCGTACAAAATAAACTGCTACTTGAATATGCAATCGTTCTCACATTCTCTCATGTTAAACACAAACTCCTTTGAAAGAGACGATTCAAAAAAACCCACAGGAAAATTTCGCACGTTGAAAAAGTCGAAATAATTGATTCTTGACTCACACTCGTGGCGGATAACGTTACGTGCCAGAAGTAAATCTTTGAGTAATTCAGAAATATGAATAATTGATAATAAAAGACGAATAAATAATTCAAACTGAGAAATAATGATTATTTCAATAATGACTCTTTAAAAACATTTAAGCATCGATAAATCTTCGATTTGGACACTAGTATTAATTGAAAGATATTGACAAGACAGTGGCCGTTCGTGGGCGATGGCCGATTATGCATATTTTGTGTTTGGAACGTGCTCGGAACTAATGGTACACGAACTTGACTTAACAGAATTTTTCTCGAATTTTCACTGATACAACACCCATGACTTTCAATACTCTCGACGGCTATTTGTATGTTAATTAGTCGAGAAAGAACCTTTTCGACACACCTTAAAGTGACGGTAACGATGATGTATGTTGTGTTATTCCGTACGATTTGATTTGTCAATTGTAGTGTAATATTTGTATAACGTAAATTTGAATTGTATTCAAATTGTTTTTTATTATGCATGTCATTCATTAGTGTGACACAAATTACGATAATTTATAATTTTTTGATATTTAAAATTGATTCTCTAATATTATCAGTTTCTTAGAAGATAATTATTCGCTAAAATTGTTTCGAATAAAATTAAACGCTATAAAGGAGTCAATAAACTCGATCGATACATTAAACCAGTGTTTTCCAAATTTTTTTCTGACATTGATTTGGATAAACCATATAATTCAACAGCCCACCAGGTAAAACACCTCCCAGTATACCTTTTTTAAACAATAAATATACAAAATTTGAAACAACGCAATTTGTGGACATGAAAATATACGATATTAGCTTTAAAGGTTTTGGAAAATTGCTGTTCAATGAATATTTATAAGTATATCAAAATGCTTTTCAAATTCGTATTTTAATATTGTATTTCACACTTAAACTATACATAATTATTATATTAAAAAAATATTATAAATTTTCAATCTACGGAATGTATGAGAATAAAATTAAATCTATACAACATAATCAAATCACATCTCAGCACCGAAATATCAACAACCAATCAACAACAAACGTCACACACCAAAATGACAGATCACGTATTGCATCTTTTAGTGCGATGCACCCGGAACGTCATCACTCATCATCCATCATCATCGCGTAATCTGACGTGCCGTATCACACTACATGATATATATCGGCATTTAGAGATCACTATAATGGGAGGTGCTACCGTGGTGGATTTCAATGTCGCCAGCCACCCACCAACAGTAGATGTCTCTCGAGCCGTCAACAGAGTCATCGAACTCCGATGACCTTGCTCATCATCGTCGGCTGTCATCGGGTGTGTTTGTTGCACCCATTCCGGTGCAACGAGGGTTAATTGCAACGGTGCACCTGTGTTGGAGATGGCAAAGCTCGAGGCGTGGCTGATTGGGTTTGTATGGGTTGAGAAAAGTAGTGGTTACTGTGATTGTTGGTCGATATAAAAATGGATGGTTTATATATTATTTCTTTATTCAAGATTGGTGTAATTATAGAGATGAAGAAAAAATAATTATCATTGAATTGTTGAAGGTATGAAATATAAGTGTAGATAAAAACATAATTGTCGTTTTAGATATAGTTGATTTATCGCAGGTGTCCTTTTGCGGCTATAAATGGAAATGTATCGAAAAACGTTCAATCTTGTGTTTTCAAATGAAAATAAAAATTATCACTATGATAAAAAGTGCAAAATTGATGTGTTCGTTTCAATGTTTATGTATTTTTTTTTGTATTATGCTGATTAATGAGTTGAATAAATATATTGATGCTATGAATTATATTGATGAATGTACAGGAAAATATGTTTTTTATTTTTATTTTCAGGCTATAAATAAAAATTTCAACTAAAAAATGTGTCAATGTTGATTGGGAAAATTTTTGTTACTCATTCTGAATCGCAAGATTTTTTTTTAGTTACATTTTCAAATATTTGAAAATGATACAATATATATATGTTTTGTGGATCATCGTCTATTTATATATAAAAATTTTATTGAAATTTTTTTTGTGATCACAATTAAATATTGAAAAAAAAAAATCAATTAACACTTGCAAAATAATTTAATTTATAATAATAGGTTTGGCGCTACACATAGCGTTGATGTCTTCTATAAGAAAAATTTCAATGAAAATGCTTCACGTTTTTCAACATAGTAAATTTTTTTCCTAATATAATCGAATTGCATTAAAGAATATCAAATTAATATACATTTTAAATAATTTAATGAAGACGTACATATATGCTCATTTTTTTCAAAAATATAACATTTGTAATAAATCAAAATAAAAACTCACTGATATAAAAAAGCGCAACATTTTTCACCCCTCCTTCCACGATTCTATTATTCTGATACTCTTCACTCGACTAAATAGTACTGAAAATATTATCAAGACTTCTGGGGTAGTGTGAAAACGTAGCAACAAAGATTTTCCTCACGTAGGTTGAACTTGTCCCGATTGTGTGGACAGTGCGACTGATCGTCGGTACTGTCACAACGGAGGTTTATAAATTTAACACCGGCTAGGAGAGGACTAGCAGGCCACAGTAAAAGAGAGGGGCACCTTCTTATATGTTTCTGATCGAAGACCACCGAAATAAGGCTGTTGTTATCTAATGAACGGTAATAGATTCGTTCTCACGTATTTTGCGATGCGTGAGATGTAATTGAGTACTTTTGTGTTTTTTAACTGGTAAATTAGGTTTGTTTGTTGAAACTTATTAAATTTCAATGGGATCGAAAATATAGTTTTATTAGTAACTATGTTTTACTGTAAAAAATCTTCTAAACGATGATTTTCCCATATCGGTTTATATTAATTTCTCATAAACGTAAATCATGTCGTTATCGTATTGTATTATTGTCGATTCGCGGAATAAATGAATTATCTGATCCATGATTTTTGTAAAGTGTTGATGAATTTGGCTTTGGAGGCTTTGAATTCTTGATTGCTGATACAGAGATGGTCGACGAACTGTTTATATTATCGTGGTGAAAAAGGATAATAACAGGCTTATAAATGCGATAGTAAACTTCGCTATTCAGATCTCTCGAACACGAATATAAAATTAACAATAATAAATGTCTGCTTAATATATACTCCCACAACGTAAATATACTCCGAAGAATATTTTTTATATATAATATTATAGGCATATTCAGTAATATTATATTTGTAAAAAATAGAACTTAGGGAATTTTTTTTTAAAAATGTTATAAATTTTTTTATTTTCAGTATTTAAATAAAGAATTTTTAATAAATTTTTGAAGAAAATAAGCGTAAGAATTGTTTTGTTAAAGCTCAACAACCATGTTATATCATTGGTTTGTAATTCAAAAAGCGTATATTGAAATATGACAGTCGACTGTTACGACTCATGAGTAGCATTTAAATACACCAAGAAGTAAATAATCCAGACGATAAAGATAAAATAAACACTTTGATGAAAGCAAATAACTATTAATTGCATAGAGTATTTCGTTCGATACTTATAGTCTACGATTTGTTCTGGAAATAGTTGTATCCGTAGAGAGCGATAAATACAACCTTTGCGATGAAAACAGGTCCAGTGCTAAGAAGTGCAAGTACTAGGCATAATGCGTGCTTAACTTAATTTTTTTTACGCTATTTGAAAATACGTGTAACCTTCCTTTTAGTGCGAATGAGAGCTTTTCTTAAAACAAACTACAACAGAATTGCCAAAGTCGATTAGGATTCCTCTTGGACAATGTTGGTCAATGTGTTGCGTCGGTGTTAAAAGGTAATTTCGCCAATGAACCACGCATCGGATGAACTACTTTGTCCACTTTGAGGACATGTCATAAATTGTTACGTATTCAGGAAAATACTTACGATTAGATATTTTTCACTTCTCTTAGTCTCCCTATATAACAATTTATACGGTACAAATTGATTTCTTATAATATCAAAAAATCAAATTACACACTGTAAAAAATTCATATTTTACCGTTTAGTAATTTACATATGAATTTTCATACAGCTTTTAGTGTTGTTTATCTTGTGTACAGTATCTAAACGAATATAAAAGATTACATCGTTGCTTGAGGATCCTCAAAAGGTGTCCTACGTAGAAGAGTCGTCATTATATTATTATAAGTAGTTAAATCTGAACGGTGTCGTATTAAAGGAAAAAAAAATATGTTCGTAAACTGTAAATCAGTCCCACACTCGGTCTATAAGATGAAGTGGATATAATTAAAGATAAATTTTTCAAACGGTTTCTCCTCCTTGATTTTATTGTGTTTGAAAAAAATCGGTGGTGTCCCGTTATCTGAAACGATTGTTATACTTTAGTGACAAAAATAGGTCAGCAGGGGGCGTCCAATTTTTTTATAGAAGCGACCAGATATTATATTTTATAAAATTTCATATAATGATTTTAACTATCATATAAAAAATACGACGGAGTTATTTAGAATATTTTTATTAATAAATAAATTACATTATGTTCTCGTAACCTATTTGAATATTTTGGCCATTCAGTATCACCATTTATTTATTGAAATAAACAAGTCAATAGAGCTATTTTATATTATCATAAAACGCATTTAAAAAAATAAATCTTACACATTTTTGAAACCTCCTAATGGACCGACTTCGAATATATAAATTTTTCTCGGCACACGACCAGATGAATTCTTATCAGCACTCAAATCATCAAATTTTTCACTTCGACTGTGTCTGATTTCTGTTGTCGAAAAGTCATTTTCATCATTTCGTTCTGATACACTTTCAGATAAAATTTTCGTAACATCTTCAGAAGATTTTGATTCATTTTCATCATCGTCATCATCATCATCATTCATATGAATTGTTTTCGAAAATCTTAAATTTATTTCTTCATTATCATCTTTTGGCATCTTGAATGTCTTATCGATATTAATTTCTTGATTTATATTAAATATTCCATAAGGCAAACGTGTCATATTATAAACATTTCCATCAATATTTCTGCTTTCTAGCTTTATTTCGCTATCGTGATTCGAAACTGTTCCTCTGATGTTTACAATTACGGTTGGTTTAATTACCATTTGAGATTCCCTGTTTCCGATCTGACTTTGACCGGCTAGATTACTAGTTTGCTGTCCATAGGGCGTGATAGGTTTTTCAGTGGAATTTGAATTGGTTTCTGCTATTATTAATGCTGGTTGTTCTTGATCAATTTGATGAGGTGATTTAATTTTAGGCTGTGGCTTTGGACGCCTAGTTGTGGAAGTTGGTCTTCTAGGTTTTCTGGTAGTTGTTGTTGTGTATTTAGGTTTCTCAGTTGTTGCCCTCGGTTGAAGATTATCTATAAAAGTATCTTTTAGATCTAATTTAGTTACATCTCCCAATTTTGGATCAAACGTAATATGCAAGGATTTTGGTTTAGCAAATCGAGTTCTAGGATGATATACGTTGTAATAAAAACTACTCGGTAACGCTAAATTATCTTCACTAGTTAGTGGTTGAAAATTCGACGAGCTTTCGTATGTTTTTTGTGAAATTTTTCTCCCAGTGTTATAAAAGTACATTTGGAAAGATTTAGGTTTGAACTTCATATAATCCTCAGTGTTTTTTTCATGAATATCATTTTTCATGCTTCCATGATGAACTTGCATTTGACTTATAGGTGCGCTAATTATTAACGGTTTTATATCAAAAAGTTCAACTGGAACAGCATTAAGCTCCAAAAAGATTGTTATGAAAACATGAAGGAAAAATATCTAAAATAGTACAAGTATATGAGAATAAAAACTCGATCGATTCAAATTGTTTTATGTTCAACTTACATGGAACTTCATATCTGAACGACGTTTCTTCGATGATAGCAAATTATAACTGAACATCGAACCTGATCTTAAGCTGAGCTTTCTAGAATTCTCACTATGCAAGATGCATTTTTTTATTTTCACTTACCGAAGAAACTAGAAGCAATGTGCCACTTATTTGAAAATATAGGAACTAGCATTGGGTTCTTATTAATTCTTACTAATTACCAAGTATGTAAATTTGAAATTTTATTACAAAATAATTAAATTTATCTCATTGTTATAAATCCTTATTTTATAAACAAAATTGTAACACTTAAATTATTTTTCGAAACGAATTTAAAAAAAAAGTTTTTTTATGTATAAAATATATTGGATATATTTTATAAATTAACAGGTTTTCTAAATTCTCATATTAGGATTTACTCAGTCTTTTTTTATAATAATGTATAAATGTATAAATAAATGTTTTTGGACAACTACGCCATATCGAATATTTAGACCAAACGTCAAGTATGTTTGTGCGCATTTGACGTTTGAGGTTATCACCGCTTGTAGCTACTCTTGGCGCGATTTATTTCCGCTTAATTATCTAAATAATGGACATGGATGTAGATGATAATACAAAATCAGCAAGCAAAGATGACCCTGGAAGTGCAGGATCTGAATCTAAAAAACCAATATGTTTGATAGTTTTAGGTTTCAATTTTTATAACCTTTCATCATTCAAAAATTTGCGGTATGTTAGTAATATTTGAATTATAATTATACAGGAATGGCTGGTGCAGGAAAAACATCATTCGTTAAAAAGTTATCGTCTTATAAGTATGATGAACATACACCTTATTTGATTAACTTAGATCCAGCATGTCGAGATGTGCCTTATCCAGCTAATATAGGTAATTCATGTTTTTTTAAAGGCATTGACTTATTTCTATATATTAATAAGTTATACTTTTTCAGATATTAGAGATACTATAAACTATAAAGAAGTAATGAAACAATATGGCTTGGGTCCCAATGGAGGAATAGTTACATCGTTGAATCTTTTTTCTACGAAATTCGGACAAGTTTTAAACTTGATAGAAAAAGCTGGAGATAGTCATAAATATTGTATAATTGATACTCCAGGTATTTTATTTATATATTTTTTGCTTTAATTTCTTCCAAATGAATCTTTTGTTAAGGTCTTATATGAATTTATAGGTCAAATTGAAGTATTCACGTGGTCAGCATCAGGAGTAATCATAACTGAAACTTTAGCTACATCTCGTCCCACTGTGATTGTTTACGTAATGGACACTGCTCGTAGTGTAGCGCCTGCTACTTTTATGTCCAATATGCTTTATGCATGTTCCATACTTTACAAATCTAGGTTACCTTTCATAGTTGTAATGAATAAGGTAAAGTCTAATTGTCAGATATTTTATCGAAATCTTTATTCTTTAATCTTATTGATTTTCATTGTTTTATAGATCGATGTAGTTGACCATAGTTATGCTGTAGAATGGATGCGAGATTTTGAGGCATTCCAAGAAGCTTTAGAAAACGAATCAGAATCGTCTTATATTAGTAACTTATCTCGTTCAATGGCACTTGCTCTTGATGAGTTTTATCAAGGTCTTAGATCATGTGGAGTATCAGCGCTCACCGGTCAGGTAAGAAAATTGGAATATTTTTATGTTCTTATTTGCCAATTTGCACATTTTCATTATTTTTTTTAATTTAGGGAATGGATGAATTTTTCAAACATGTCAATGAAGCTGCAGAAGAATATGAAAAGTGAGTTTTATATTAATTTTATAGTAATGATAATTTAAATAATATTAAAAATTTAATCAATCCACAGAGATTACAAAGTAGAATGGGAAAAACGTCGATTGGAAAAATTATCTCTCAATGAAGAAAAATCAACAGATACTACCAGTAAAGGTAATTGAAATTCTATTTTGAATTTAGGAAAATATAATTGATGTTAATTTTTTTTAATTGATACAGTTGAAAAGCCTCCAACGATCACAGAAGTTGGTGAAGGTAGAGAACTAAGTGATATTTATTTGAAACACCCAGGAAACGAAAGTTCTGAAGATGAGGAAGGGACAGAAATAAATCAAACACCTGGTATTTTGTTTTTAAATAAAATATTTTATGATTTTAACCATTTAATATGTCAATATCAATATATAATATAATTTTTTTTCAACAGATGACGATCAAAAAGATGTTGACACTTTTCGTGCTTTCTTAAAAAAACATATTCAACCAGACAATAAACAAAACTCATCTGGTAGTTCTTAAAATAAGAATTGTACCAACTAAAATAAAATAATTTATATTTTCATATCAAGCTGTCTATTAAAACAATAAATAACAAAATTAATCTAAATTTTCAATTGAATTGATTTTTTTTACATTTTTTCTTTTTCAACCCATTATAATTAATCACATTTTAAGTACCGCTTATAAAAAAATTAACATAAAAACAATATCTCGATTTGGAATGATTTGCTATAATGATAACATGTACAGTATAGATACATATTTTCGATATTGGTTTATCTATTTCAATTTCAAAATTATACTTAAAACATATTTGTTCTTTTGAATTGTACATTTGAGCAAATTGAAATAAGTATTACATATAACAAATACTGTTTAAACTTTGTGTATTATAATCAAATTATTTTTTAACATCTATTCTTCCGTCCCTTTCTTTGGACGAATCTTGTAAATGATACGCGGGTTTATATTTGTGCCCATCGTTAGTATCTTTTTCGATTTTTAGCCAAGGATTACATTTGGTGTTTACGGTGTTTCCTAAAGATGTGTATCTAAAAATAATTTTCGTAAGTTATATTTTGAAATATTAAAAATCTAAAACATTTATTTTAACCAATACCCCAAATCGTATAGTTTACAGTAAGGCACATTTTTATCCAGCAAATAACTCCATATTTCTCGATAAGACCAATCCAATAAAGGACTAACTCGCATAATTTGAGGCCAGTTTGGATCTGTCATCTAAAAATAATAAAAATTAATAAATATTTCAAGAAGCTTTTTCGCACAAGTTGAAAGTATATTACCGTGAAAAAGTCTAAATGTTCACTGTATGGATCCGATCTTCTAGTACCCATTAGGCATGCCTTCATATTATTATTTTCCTTCAAAATCGTTTCCAGAGCCAACTTTATATTTCCTTTTAAAACGATCAAGTTTATATTGTAGTGTTCTTTCATACTAAATATGAAATCTTCAAGTTCTGGAAATGGGTTCTCTGGTTGAATATATACAACTCTAAACAATTCCATTTTACAATTGTCTATTTTTGATAATACTTTTATTATCAAATCCAAAAGAACAGTACAGTCTTTACCGCCATTGAAAGCAATGAATGTTTCATCTAATTTGTATTTTTTGAAACATTCTTCTAAGACCTGTATTAAAATCATGTTTTTATTCATCGTTTATAAATTTTATTTTCAGTATTTAGTATATTATAAATTTGCTTACTTCGATTGATTGGTTAAAAGCTTTTGAATAATCAACAAACTCCATACTTAGAAATTATGGAAGAAAATTTATTAAATATCTAAAACAAACGAAAAAAATCAAATTGGATTTCTTCAAAGTATATTTTTATTTCAAGATTTCAGACTGACCAATTAAATACTTTCAAAGAATTATATATTTTTCTAAAAAAAATTTAACTAAATCTTGATACGCCAGCAGCTAAAAACAACTACTGGCGAAGAAATGTCACAATTTGATCTGAAAATTAAAATTTTTCATTTGAAAAATATACTTTTGAAAACAGAATTATTCAATATTTATACAAAATTTAATATTTATTTTAACTATACAATTAAATTTAATAATTTTAATTCATAATATTCCTTTTATTTATTGCATTTTTAAAGTATCATTAAATTTTATTGATAAGAACTATATTGGTCTTTGAGAAATAATCTTTGAATGAATAATTGATATTACATTTCTTATAAATAATACAAACAGTATGCTTTACAATATTTTAATAATGAAAAATACATTCATTTAACTTATTCTTTTTTAATTTTCACAAATTTCAGCATGTTTTCTTTTTTTACTATTCAATAAAATTGCAGGAGTTAAATAAAAGGTAACTCGCATCATTTCCTTATTGGGAGCAACGTTTCTCACATAAAATACATCTTTTAAAATATCCTTTGTTAATTTAAAACCAAGATTTTGCTCAACTAGATCCTGTGCAGCCTCTTTTGGGGATTCAGCGCTGACAAAACAGTACACATACACGGCAATCTTCAACTTTTCTACTTTCTCTTTTAAATCATAATTCAATTTACCGACAAAACTATTCACAAATGTAACTGCCAAAGCGGGTAAATTCATTGTGATGTGTACGCAACGGTCGTAATCAACATTTTCTTTGCTGAGAAGATCAGTTAAAAAATTGAAAAAAACCTCTTCAATAAATATTTTTCCATCCATGTTAAAAGTCTTGAAGTTATCGTCGGCTACTTTATTTAATTTTGCGTTGTGATTTAGCCATTTGTAAGATTCTGGATTTAAGTCGTTAGCAAATACTTTGCATTTTTTCTTGGCCGCAGGAACAGAAAAAGGACCGACTCCAGCAAATACATCAAATAGAATATCCCCATTATTGATAAATGAGGCAATTCTTTCATGTTCAGTACAAAGTCGAGTGTTCCAGTATACTTTAGAAAAATCAAGAACAAACGTACATTTATTTACTTTTACGTTAGTTACAAACTCTTCTTTGCCTGCAATAACTTCTACTTGAAAATTTCTATAAGTGCTATCGATTTGATTGAGTTTATTCACAACGGTTTTGCAATTTTTTACTTTATCCAATAGTACCTCTCCAATTATAGATTTGTAATCGACGGTGTGTTCACGTAAATTTACGTGAACGATATGTCCAATAATCGAATAACCTGTCACAGCTTCTTTATCTAATGGTAGGATTGCTTTAAGTATTTCTTCACATTTCCAATTTTCATATTTAATTTGAAGATCGTGATAACGAAAATGATCTTTCAGCAAATCATGACCTTTTAACTCAGTGATTGTGGCTGGTTCGAAGTCACACCAATTTTTTATAAGTGCAGGATTTAAATAGGCCAATTTATATTTTGTAGTGTCAACGTTTTCCAAATCATAAATCGTCAAGGAAGATTCAGGAAATGGCTGTAATGGTCTGAAGTTGTCTAGTTTTAGAAAATACTTTTTTAAAATTTTGACAGCAGGCGAGAGTTTAGATTGATGTAACACAATAGTCGGAATAGATTTCACTGTAGTAAACTTATCTCTGTCGAGACTTTTCATTCCTCTAACTTCAGCTGGTGGAGTGATCTCATCCATTTTGATGTCGATTGCAGTCAGTTTATTACTGAAAGTATCGTTGGGCAAAATTTTAAATTTTTTGAACAATTTATAAGTCTTCTCAGTAAAAGTTTTTAACATTTTTTCCACACGCAATTATTTTGAAATATATTTTTTAAGCTGTGACATTATACAAATATGTGTATTTAAGAATCGTACAATTTAATTTACCATTAAGGACAAATACGTAACACACCAGTCTGCAACCCCACTTAACCTCAAAACACTGACAGTACTCTTAAAAATAGTTTTTCTGACTATCAAAATTTTATCTCTATCGAAATATTTATTTTTATAAAAAAAATGATATCTACTCGTAACAGTCGAGGTGTTTTTGATTTTGAGATGGTTTTCAGACCTTTGCCCTGCTATTAACTTTGCCCGATGACCAGACGTTTGCCCAAATGACGCAAGCGCACACGATCCAAGCGTACGTGACCCAAGTGCATATATAAAGTGGAAAACATTCAACACAAAATTGAAGGGATTAAAATATGTTTTTGTGGATGATCAGACGTTTGCTCACATGACCCTGACACACCGATAGTAAAACGACGACCATACAAAATCGGGCATTTAAATTTTAGACTAATTCAAAAAAATGTAATAATTCGCAAAAATCAGCTTCATAAAATAAAGACCAAAAAGGACATTTTAGAAAACGAATAAATTGAACAAAGATGATGTAAAATATTGTTTTCTGAAATAAAGAAAGTATCTTCACTATGATAATATTATATTTATTATTTTAATGTAATTAATTCAATATTAATTTATTAAAATGCAGTTACAAATATAAACATACAAATAAATAAATAGAAAAATTAAAAGATAAAATAAATAAAAAAAATAGTTACGAAACGAAACAAATATCAAGGATGTATTATATTTTTGAAAATAATGAGAGATGATAACTGACAAGTTGACCTATCATGAAAAGGTTAACCAATGTGGATAATTGATTTAGAAATACAATGAACGTAAAGTTTTAGTCGATGCATAAATGCAAAACAAAGAAATTCCATATCTTAAAAATTCTTATTCGTTATACGATATTATATATTACACAGAATTTAATATTTTTTTATTTTAATAAATGAAATCAATTCTTTTAACAAATAAATTCCAACAAGAATATTTATTAATAATTTTATTTGATTTTATTCTTTACACTTTTTCATTATATTTTTAAATTTGTAATGCAATATTCCTTCGAAATAAATGAACTATTATATTAAAATGACATCATAGCTACCCTGTAGATACAAATCCTACAATTTTCCTATAAAAGAATCACTACACAGGTTTTTGAAACAATCGAATCATGATTCTTATAACTTTAGTTTTATTTTCAACTTTTATTATATTTTCAATACAATACACTGCTTATGGTAATACATCATAAGTACTGAATATTTTATTTAAAAAATCCTCCTATTGTATTATTTCCGATTATAATTTCAGACAAGCAAAATACAGAAGTGGATCCGTTCATTTCAAAAGCCTTCAAAGACATTTTCATCAGTTTGAATATTAATTCAGTCGTTATTGTTGATGAGCGACGAAACAGCTATTCGTAAGTATACGAAAAAAAATACAAGAAATTATTATTTCGCAAAATATTTTATTTCCAGATTAAACAATGTAACCAAAATGTTTCACGAAGAAAATATTGTGACGACATTGTTCGCCAACGTGCGTGATGATAAAAATAATACTGTGAGTTGCTATTTTGATATAAAAAATATCAAGTTGAATAATTTTTAAAATAATTTCAATCCCATAAATAGTATTTCAATTATTTGATGAAGTGTATGGAAAGCTCAACCGAAGTTGTAACAATATTTTTGTGCAATCCAAATGTTTGCGAAGATTTGTTAATAAAAGTATGTTCCAAGATATAATAAAAGTAATTATTCAATTTAATTTATAAAAAAATTTCAGTCTCGAGAAAAGAAACTCATAAGACGAAGTTTATTATTCATATTTTATTGGGGAAAACATAATATAACATCAACATTTATTGACAAAATCGACGAAACGATGAGGATTGTGGTCGTAACGAATCCAAGAGACGGAGTGTTAGCTCAATTCTTTCAATCGTGCCTTCATGAATAAATAAACAATGTTTCATTTTAATGTTAACAGTTTCAGGCTCTACTACAATCAGGACAAACCTCAACAGAACAAACGTTTGGCTCTAGTAAACTGGTGGTCTGGCAGATTGTTTAATTCACCAGCCTTACCCAATGCTAACACTGTGTTCAATAATTTCGAGGGAAAAATATTCAAAGTCCCAGTATTTCACGTGAATATAAAATTATTATTTTTACACCTTAAAACTGAATTTAAAAAATTAAATGGTTCGTCCATATTTATAGGCTCCTCCGTGGTATTTTGTCAAACTATATAATAATTCTACAATTGAAGTTACCGGAGGTCGTGATCACAAGCTTTTAGTTATTTTGGCTGAAAAATTAAACTTCAGGTTGATTTGTCCGTTTTATTTATTTATTTTAAATTACTTTTGATTCAATATTCCCTCGCAGGTATGAATACTTTGATCCTCCTGATCACTCTCAAGGATCGGGAGTCGGCAATAACGGTTCGATCAAAGGAGTGCTAGGCATCATTCAACGACGAGTGAGCATCCTTCACCATGTTTTTCTCGTTTTTCCGGTGCTTTTTCAATTTTTTTGTTCATTTTAGGAAGCTGACTTTTTCCTCGGTGACGTGACGGTGACCTGGGAAAGGCAACAGGGTGTCGAATTTTCCTTTTTCACTTTGGCTGATAGCGGTGCTTTCGTAACACATGCTCCACGACGTCTCAGCGAAACTTTTGCATTATTGAGACCCTTTAGGTGGCAAGTACGAATTA
Source organism: Hydropsyche betteni (assembly GCA_028571205.2). Taxonomy (NCBI): domain Eukaryota; kingdom Metazoa; phylum Arthropoda; class Insecta; order Trichoptera; family Hydropsychidae; genus Hydropsyche; species Hydropsyche betteni. The sequence continues at coordinate 873,498 of JAOXNN020000066.1, read as the reverse complement.
CAAACTCATTACAAAAAAACTTTTCGATCAAATATTTAAATTCATACAATTAATTTTATTAATATTAAAAGATTCAATTATTTCGATAGTCAAATTTTATGATTTTCAGGTGTGGCCAGTAGTAGTAGCGACTGTGTTAATTTCAGGACCAGCATTATGGGCTGCTGCAGCTGGTCCAGCATTATGGCGTCCCTTTAGGGCTCCTCCCCCGCCTCCTATGTCAACTTGCGTATGGTTCATCACTTCCATATTCCTCAAACAAAGTATATAAACACATTTGTATTAAATTTTAACGAATAACGAACTCATTCAGATAATCAATTGATTAGGTGGTCGTGCACCCTCAGGAAATTTTCGTGCGAGAGCCTTAACCCTTTTACTATCGTTGGTGGCAACTTACGTTTTGGCCGACGTATATTCAGCAACATTAACATCTCTCCTAGCGAGACCAGGAAGGGAACCACCTTTAGTTGACTTATTTGCTCTCGAAAAAGCCATGGAGCACTCCGGTTACAGTCTAGTCGTCGAAAGACACAGCTCCTCCCTGGCTATATTGCAAGTAGGGCACTTTTCGCATTTCAGTTTCAGCAACACTCTGCATTGTCCTCTTTTTTCATGTGACTTTCAGAACGGAACAGGAGTGTATGGCCGTCTGTGGAATCTAATGCAGAAGCAGCGAATGTATGCGGTGAAGTCTGTGGAACAAGGAGTTCGTAAGATGTTGCAGTCCCCGGATGCACCCGTTGCACTTTTGGCCGGTCGAGAGACTCTTTACTTCGATACTAAAAGATTCGGTTCGGTTATTTTGAATTGAGTGGATAGTGGATATATTTTGGTTTGAATGCAATTGAGATTATTGCATGTAGATTCAATATTTTTGAATGATGTACATGTTAGTTTTACCTATAGGGCTTGATGAAATTACAATCGATAAAATCAGCTTTGAAGGTATTATATTTATCAATCACTTTTAATTTCGAATTATATTTTTAAAGGCGCATCAAATTTTCAATTAAGTGAAAAATTATATACGAGGTATTCAGCAATTGCTATGCAACAAGGATGTCTATATTTGAGTAATTTCAATAAAGTGTATGCTTATTTTTATTGTTGAAATATCATAAAATTTGTTCAAAATTAATTTTATGTCAATTTATATAGATTGATGCAATTATTTGAAGCTGGGATATTAACAAAAATGACAGTGGAAGAGTTTGAAAAACTCGGCAAAAATGGTACTGAATCGTCGAATGCGCAAGAAGACAAAAAGCCCATAACTAATCCGAGCGAAAGCACCCAAAAATTAGAACCCATCAATATAAGAATGGTCCAAGGGGCATTTTATGTACTAGCCATCGGATACTTAATTTCGGGTAATTAAAGTTTAACGACATAGAATTTTTAACTCAATCAAGATCTCGAACGCAAATTGGATTGTTTTAAATTTTCACAGGCTTGGCACTGTTAGGCGAAATTCAAATGAAAAAACGGAAATTTTATCCGATGAGGAAAACGACGTTTTTCAAACGCTCCAACGTTAAGAGGGTTCAGTTTAAATATTTAAGAAAGTTACTGGTTGAGTTAAAGTCGCAGGCGAGTTTGCGATGGCAACGCGCCACTGAACTTTCAGAAGTTTCACTCGATTTTGTGGATTAGACTTTACTCACATAATTCAATAAAAATTAAAGTTCATTAAATTTAAATTGAATCATAAAAATAAATTATTGCACCATTAAGAATTTAATATTCACCAAATGTATTTATTATATATTGAAATATATTGTTATGCAACCCATATGTATTTTTTTATATACACACATATTTGGTTTTCGTATCTTTCAAACAAGTGGGTTTTACAAAGAAAGCTTTGCGGATACGTAATATTATATTATATATGAATATGAAATTTTCGAATTGAATACATATATATACCGCCTACGTGCAAGGCTAGATCAAAATGGGGAAACTTTCAGCTTTTACAGGCTTTACATCACGAAAAAAGTTGAAAGCGATCGCGTTCATAAAATCGAAGTGAGAGATTGTGTTCAAAATTCCCAGTTCCTCAAAATGCTCATTTCCAGAATTTTCTATTTCGATATTAGATTTATTACTCATATTTTCAGATCTGTTACATATATTTTAAAGTTGATTCTAAATCGAATTTTAATATAAAATAAGAATCTTTCAAATTCTCTGTAGTTTTATTATTCAATGTAATTTTGATGTAATTTTTTATTCACATGCCTAATTAAAATATTGAAATGGTCAATATGAGTCACTTATGGTTTGAGTCAGCAGTGTCTAGTTTGAAAAGCACTGATCGGGTTTGCTCACCTTGCGTACAAAATTCAATAACACAAAAATGGCTCATGCAAAGCGTTGTGTGTCGCTACAGGGAACGTCCATTAGCCAAAAGCACCAGGGTCGAATCGGGGATCACCATCGGCTCCAATTGCATCATTCGAGCGCATAGAAAGCTAATACCATTTTCAGAGAAAAAAAAGTTTCGAAATATTTTCTATGCGTGGAGAAAATATTGATAGAAAAAATCATATTTTTTTTGTGAATATATTTTCGCTATTGAAAAGATCGCCTGATGGCTTATATAATTATTTATTTTGTAGATATTGGTTCGAAAAAAATATAAATTGATCTATCAAAAATTATCGGTAATTATGTATTGTTTTTATAATCAGGTATTCAGAATAATTTTCTTTCGTAAGTACAAATAGTCAAACATATTGAAATTATTTACCACGAGCGTATTTGGACTGGCTTCGCCAGTATGAACACACTCTGCTCAGTCACCCGCCACCTTACGCCTAATTGGACTTGTTGATTTATATCTAGGAATAAACATAATTTTTTTGAAATAAAAAAAAAATTATCGAAAAAATATATTTTGATAATATTTATTATTTCAATATTATTTATTGAAACGAAATTTAAAAAGAAATCGACATTTGAATTTGTATTTCGAAAAAATATAAATTAAAAAAAATCAATAATATTTTATGAGAAACTTTTTTAATCGCACGCTAGTTAACGGAAAACTTACACATTTAGGTAAAAATCGACTTTAATTTCGAATTATATACGTGCTTCGAAATATGGGCCGTATTGTATAATTCAATATATACGCTATTTCTATGATAAATCGTATTGCAGCCATGAACAATCAGGTATATGATATGACATAATGCAATAAATACCAGTATACGGGGAGTAAGCCTGAGTATAACATCTAACTCCCGAAATATCATTTTATTTTATAATACGAATAAGTGACAGCTGATTTCGCCATTACAACAAAATTTTCGTCCCCGATTTCATTTTTTTCGAATTCAATTTCAAATATATCGCACTCCCGCCCAAAATTGTACAATAAATCGATGCAATGAATCGTTGGCCAGAAATGCAGACACCAAAATCACTTCCGACTGTTGAAAAATCTCGGAAAAAATAAAAATGGCCGTCAAATAATTTCGATAAATTTTTAATTCATTCATTTTTTTTGCGTAATTTTATTCGCTATTTCCCAAGGCTTAGAAGTATCCTCGTCGCTAGACGATTTTTTTCAAGGTATAATATATCTGAGAATATGTGCCCCCTTGGTTCTATCCTCGCGATTTGTACAGACGTCTCAATTTGAACTGTCAAAAAGCGTCTCAGATCTTCAGACAGAGAAACTTTCAGTTTTATATAATAGTAGACAGATAGATTCCGATGTTGATAAAACCGCTATTTTTATTTTATAATATACAATAAAATAAATATATACAAAATATAACAGAGATATGCCCGGA
>JAOXNN020000066.1:849932-861226 GCA_028571205.2 Hydropsyche betteni | reverse complement strand
ATTATTGCGTGTGACATTTCCTATTATAACAAAAACGACAGAATTAAGCAATTTGTATGTCAAATTATTACATGATAGTATATCACAGAAATTCTTGGAAGTTTTTAGATTTCCTTTACTTTCATCATAAATATTGTATATTATATAAATATGTGTATATTAGATATCGAGATTTACGGAAAAAAATATACATCTTTATCATTATTATAAATTGTATTGCGTGTAATTTAAAAATATTGATAATTTTTAACTATAATATAATAGTCATATAAAATAATTTACATTTAGATATTCATTTAAAATCTTTTTCAAAGTAAAAAATTATATATCATGATATATCGTACATAAATACTTACAAAAACTAACACATTAACAATATTTTCCACAGAGAGCTGCATCTTTTTTATTTTCAGAAACATTATTTTTTCCACATGTAAAATGTGTGAATACCCAAAAGACAAAACCGAAAATCTATCTACAATTCCATAATCTTTTAATGCTCAAACTAAAAAATTCCCAAACCCACCCCGAAAATTACAAACTTAGCAAACACGGCGCCCTCATATCAGCACATTACACTCGAAAAAACCGAAAACCGCCAATTAATTTGAATAAATTTGCACGCACAGGGTCAATCGTTCGATACGCGCAATTATCGGATTCGGAAAATTTCCATGCGCTGAATCCGCACGCGCCCACAAATATTTTCATAGCGGAATTGGAAAAGCAGGTAAATAAGTGTCGAGGCTCATTTCGAGTCGACAAAAGCGGGTTTTATCCACCGCCGGGGGATTTGTAACGTAGATATCGTATTCAAACATGGCTTTCAGCAAAATTGTTTACGCGCCATACGCGCCGCGGGACGGTGTTGCCAACCATTTGAAAAAAAGTTGAGGTTTTTCTAGGGAGTGTTGGATTCTTGCGGATGGACAGTTTTGAGTTTTTAAGATGTGGTTTGTTTGAGTGATTTGTGGTTTGAATAGGTTTAGTGTGAAATATTGTATTGTTCGATATTCAGTAATATCAATGTTTGCAGTATCCGTTGCGGTGAACTGTTCGAGAAATTTTAGATTGAATACTAAAGTGAAATTCTGAGAAATTTTATATTGAAATACTGAGAAGCTTTGTGTGCTTTGTATAATATGTATGAGACGTATTGATAACTATAATAGAACGATTAAAATACACTTCAATAGTTTTGAATATGATAAAATCTTTTTTTTTTTTTTACAACTTGAATGTTCTAGAAATCTATCATAAAAACTTTAGAACATCAAATTATAAATAAAAAATCGCAATAATAATAAAAAATATATATCACCGAAAAATAAATAGCAAAAATGATTTATACACTGATCTTATACAACAAAATTGCGCAATCAAAAATAAAATCGATTTCCCACATCTATTCAGAAAAATTATCATTTTGATTGAGCCAACATACGCAAACCCCCCCACATTAAAAAATCGATTCCATCATACACGAATCGCACAAAGACCTCTAAAAAAACCTAGACTTTACGACTCAGTATGTACATGATAAAAAATTGACACGATTACTTTTCGCGTTGCTTATTTGATGCCCGCGTAAAAAAAGTACCATCCCTTAATACGTGTTATTATCGATTTCCGATGCGGAGGGCATTTTGCGTTGTTACGTACGTACGTGCGCTCCGTGTTTACTGTTATTGGGCTTCTAAAAGTTGGTTCAGACAGTGATTGAATGGTCCTGTTATATTACCGGGTCGAGGAATTCCGAATGGAAATTTTTGTACGACAGCCGAGAGAGGGATCACTTTTACGTGAATCTATCCGCGTATTTTTCAATAAAAACGAACGTTTTGCGAGGACCGGGTGCTGGTAAAAAAATAAATAAAAATAAAACAACACGCGGATGGGACCCGCGAAGACAAAAGGAAGGGAATATGTCACGGAATACATTATTAAAAAAAATAAAACGAACGAAAGCACGTTTGTGTGCGCGCGTTTCTTGCATGTACGTCTTTCACTTCCGAATCGTGATAAATGTGATGTCGAACAAGGATGCGAATTTGTTGTCCCTTGTCTTGTTGCATGTTTTACATGGGATTGCGTCGCGTTTAGTTTGTGTAATCGATTGTTGATGTTTTTAATGTGATTTAGTTGATCGGGTTGAAATGTCGGAATGTGTGAAACGCTCGTTTTGTCAGTGTGTTGAATGTGAGCTTGCTTTACGTGTTTCTGTGGAAAAGGTCTTCGAAGTTTTTTCACGTGTAATTAAAGAAAATTAATGTGTAAGCTCTTGATTAAATAGGTAGATAGTTGGATTCTTTCTAAGCTTGTGTCAGCATGTACTTAATAACTTTAACAATCACATTAATGATTCTTTGTCGTAGGTTGCGTAAATTATCTAGAAAAAAAAAAAAAAATTTGCTCTTAGAAGAAAAAGTCGAATTATATGAAATACATTCTTCGCAATAAAACAATATAATGATCCTCGTATTTTTTAAAAATGTCTATGAAAATCCAAGATTTCGAATAATCATAAAAAGCCAATAATATAACATCTATTTCAGAAAAAAAAATTTTCGACAAAATCAAAAACATAAAAAATTTTCTTCATCATCAAGATATAATAAAAAAAAAAATTAAGAAACCAAATAAAAACTAATTTTAACAAAATTACATTACAACATTCCGTAACCACCATCAATTCATAGACACCTAACCAAAACGTACACCCATCAAAAATTAAACAACACAAATTCAAAACACTTCAAACGAAAAAAAACCGAACGAACCCCAACACACCGGGATGAATACATAATGCACAACACGTTAACGCACCCGGCCCAACATACACACACGAGCAAATTAATTTATTAGACATTCCGGCGCGGCCGGCGCTTGTTTTGGGCCAAAGTCACGTAACCCACTATAACTAATTCACCCCCGGAGACGGCGAAGGTAGCGGTGCAAGCTTGGCCCTTCGACGGCAAGATATTGGCCGGGACAGACCCTCCGGCCCACCTGAGGGCCGGAATCATAATCTCGGGCTAATCGTTTTATAAATAATTTCGGATCCGCTGGGACGCCGCGGGTTGACCGCTCCAATATTAATGGCGTTCCCGAAGTTGGCGCGTCTTGGCTTTTGGTCCGGCGATTTTGACGATTGACGCGGAGTTCGGGATTTCATTTCGTGGGGTTTGTCGGCGTCGTTCGATGTCGGGGAGTATGTTTCGATAGTCGTTTGTTTGTGTGGTTTTTTGGCGAAAGTGAACGCCGGTGGAAATGAGCGTCGTAATGACTCGTTTAATCGATCGACTGCGAAAGCATGGAAAAAACGAAGTCAACGAACCGTGCGTAAAATATTCCCTTTGTATGTTCGAGCGCGAAAGTTTTCCCCCATTTTCGCAAACTTTCATAATATTGATGTGAGAATCGCGAAGACAAATATTAGATTTCTTTTTTGTTAATGCGGAAAATTTCTATGATTTCCCGCCTACGAGTGATGATCAATTCTTGTGAGTATTGACAGACAATTCAAAGATATCTCATTCAAACGTGTAATACACATTGTTTACACAAATTCACAATCGACCTATTAGCGCACCGAGCGAATGAACCCGACAGAATACAAAACACCTACTAGAATAGATATTGGACGAAATGTATGATATTTTCCCGCTCTTCGCCATTCAAAGCATAATCTACGCAGCAAAATAGCGCCGAGCAACACTTCGATGATCTCTCCCACAATATTCCGGACAAACACGTATACTTTACACGAATGTTATCTGAGTTAACCGAGCAGTTATCGCGTCGTCGAAAGATAGTTCGTATCTTACTTATATTCTGCGCGATATTATACCACGTTTTCGCTCCCCTTTTGCGCGCGCCCGGTTCAAAGTGAATTTTCCGCCTCGACTTTATGGTAATATATTTTTCCCACTGGTCTCGGTGTGTTTTTCATCGTTTTTCCCGAGGCCGAACAAGAATTTTCATAATTTTACGATCGCATAAATCTAGCGATGAATATTTTATTCAGGGCGGCGCGGCGCGCGCGTAATGGGCGTTCGCGACTCGCGAAACAATGATGCGAAAGAAAAGTGACGCTTATTTCGCGTTTTTCGTTCGCTTTTTTCATCTATTCGGGCTTTTTATCGAAAGGTTTAATTCAATTTGGATCGGTTCATAGTGATGCTAAGGAGTCGGAGATTTAATTTAAATAAATAATGATGGGCGTCAAGTGAAAATTCGGCGTTGAAGGGATGAAAGTTTTTATATGGATGGAAAATGTTTGAAGTTTTAAATTGGATTGAGGATTATTTTTTATTATTTTCAAATTGATTTATATTCAACTTATTATTCGATCAAAATGTTAATTTTCTTTCGACTTTTATGGTCCACAAGAATAATGGTTGATTTAATACAGTTATACACAAAAATAATCATATTAAGATTTCATTCTCATATTTATATCCCTTATATTGACAACGTTAATTCGATTAACAAAGCTCGAATATTTTACAATATTTGAGATGAAAATTAAAATATTTTTGATCTCTATTGTTATCCAATGAGACCTATTTTCGTTCAAATGATATATTTTCAAAAAGTAAAACCTTTTGCATTAGTCTAATAAATAAAATTATATAGTAGACGTATTGAGCTATAATTTGGAATTATTCATTAAATCTCCCGTTTTCTGACAGATCCCGTATTATTAAAACAATGGTTTTTTATCTACAAAAATCAACTCTAAGCAATATTCTAAAACATAAATACAAGTTCACGAGATTTGCTTTCTACGTCTCAAAGCGCATTCGTTTTGAACAAAGCGTGCGAACAACTAGCTCGTGTAATTTATTCGATTGATTTTCCCAACAGTCATCGTGCGTTATTATTTAAGACTCACGAAATTGGAAAATCTCAAATCGCGCAATATTTAATTATAAATTTCGATTCGGGCCGATAGATAGAACCGAAGAAAAAAGCCCGGTGATTCCGTAACGTCGTTCGACTCCGATTTATCGCCAGTCCGGCGACTTTAAAATGCTTTGTCGTCAACGAACTGTTAACCGAATCCGTTGATGGGATTCCGCCACCACCCCCGCTTCCATTATACCCATTGCTCCCCTTTAGTACGGGGGGATGGGGTTTTGAATCGATTTCGCTTAGTCGCGGAATTTCTGCTGCCGTTTTAAGCGCATATTCTTGTTTTTGAAGTTGCCGGTTCGCGGGACCGATGGCGTACGGTAAGAAGTTAAGGGCTCGTCTGAGAAAGTCTCGATGGGGCTTTTTATGGTTGTTTTTCGAATGGTGAGTCAAATCGTATTTTGGAATATAATAAATATTTTTTTTTGATTAATTAAATTATTTAAATTAAATGTATTGTGTATAACAATGATACATTTTGTAAAGTGTTATGAAGTTATGTCTTGAACAAGTTTGATATATTCTCGAAGGAAACTAAAACTCGTTTAGTTATTTAATTAATGACAATGAAGTGAAACTTTGTATTTTCTAGTATATACCATTATATTATAAATAAGATTAATGATATAGGTTTTCAAAAGTATTGAGAAAAAAAAAATCAGAAAATTCTGTATAATTTTTTAAAATTTGAAGCTCTTTAACTATATATTATACATACATCAAGATATCTCGTCTTGACAAGAAACCGAATTCACTAGGAAACAAACCCTGCAAATTAAGGGCTGAAGAAGAGGAAGAGGTCCCTGCAGAGGAGCAGGAGGAAATCCTGCACAGTCATCTCAGCGAATTGCCGAACGCGCTTTCGGTCAAAGAATTCCGCTTCGTCTTCCTCTGCCTCCGCTTCTTGTTCTTCTCGCTTCCATGGCGAAATGTGTTTGTCAATGAATATCAATCACTATGGCGGCCCAGGACTGAAAGGCTTCACGCCGCCTCTGAGAAAGAGAAAGGCTTTTTTGCTTCCCGTTTTAGAAAAATCGGTATTAAGCGGATTGATAGGTGCTTTTGATTCTCGCCATTTTCTTCGAATTATGCTGTTTTTTTTTTATTGAAAGGAATTTCACTCGAGACGAAGAAGATGTTGGGAGCCGTTGAAGTGCGGTGTGTGAAAATTTTCTTATGAATATATTTGTTCGATTTTGAAGCCTGTTTTTTGATGGTTTCGTTAAGAAAATTGTTTTTAGTATTAAATGAGAAGCTTTAAATAAATTTTCAGAGAAACGATACAAATTTACGTATCGTATTATTATTTAAATCTTTTCTATTATTTTAATTATTTTTATATATTTGAGAATGATTTCTGATCAACTCACTGATAAGAAAATATATTTTTGACACATAAATTAATCAAAAAAACATGTTAAAATTCATCGAAAGCAATCCGATTAATTAACATGTCGCTCAACAAAAAGCAGATTAATTCTTCAACTCCGTCCTTGTAGAACTGAAATTCAATGCTCGTATTTGAAGAAAACCGCAAGTGCTAATTAAGGCAGTCGACTCGGCTTTATATTGCAGTAGATATTTATGCATCAACCACGACTTCAGAGCACTGGAGGAACGTTTTCATCATCCTTTCACGGACCGAAAGAGAGTCCTTAATTCCGGTGCGGAGAACGAAACTCCGTTCTTTCTTTTTTTCCTCTCTAGAGAAATGCCGAGTTTAATTAAAACAACAGCGGTCGCGAAAAACCAACGAACCGGATAATTTTTATTCGGAAAAACCAAGAGGGACTTTCCACACGACACTCCATACTCACATACTTTTCCTTCTGGCTGCTTTTTATCCGCGCAAGTTGAAAATAGGAAGACCATATTTTTAATTACGCAAAAAATTATTTTAGAATATGTAATATATAGTTCGTTTATATTTTGATAGAAAATAATATGAGTTGTATTTAAGAAATAGATTAAAGATTTTAAAATTCAATATGAGCTAATATTCAATATAAAAATTTATTAATGTTTCTGTAAATGTGATGTCATTTTTATTTAAAAATTTTTTTTTGTTGTTGTGGATAGCATGATGATGATTATGTTGATATTTTTGATATTTAAATCATAACCATTTTAGACATATGTACTTAATAGATTATTAAATTTTCAGTTTCGAATCGGTGCAGGAAAAAGAAACAAATCACCGTTGTATAGAATATAAAACAAAGCCCTTTTCACAAGACGAAAAATCGATGAAAAATAAAAAGTGGAAGAAACCCGAAACTGTCCCGCATAATACGAGACGCACGGCGACCCTAGCCATAACCCTGTTTACCAGGGGGTGTGCCGCATAAAAGTAAGTGAAATAAACGGGCGAACGCGCTCGAATCGTTGGATTTATGGTGGAAAGAATGAATTTTCCACAGGGAGAGAACCAAAAGCAAAACGAGAGGCAACCTGGCCCGGCCCATAAATCTTGGCGAACGCGGTCCGACTATTAAGGTGTTGATTCGGCCCCCGGTCAGGCTCTTTTCGGAATCGCTTAATACCGAATAATTCAACGGGGTTGAGGGATGTGGAGAGAAATACGGCTTATGTGCCTGCTTCGTACGTCTCGAGTGGTGGTGTTGTCCGAAATGAAATGTCTTAATGTGCTCTAGGTGGCGGGGGTGTTGGACGGTTGTTGGTAGGGGTGAAATTTAAATTTTGATTCGATTCGAAAGTATGTTTTCAAGGATGAAAAAATAGCCGATATGTTAATATTATATTTCAGAATGTTTATGTTATTGTAATATGTTTGATTATTTCGTGAAATCGGGATCGGTAAAATATCAATATGTTTTTGGATATATGTATTTTTAAGTATATATTATATAACATCAAACGTTTATTAGTTCTAAACTCTAGAATATTAAGCAATAAACATAATCCATACGCGCTCTCGAAAGTTTCTAAGATAATTACAAAGTTTATAGGCGTACAGTGTATAAATATAACCTAAACGTTTCGAAACCTATTAAGCATTAACATTAAAACGATAAACGATTACAAACATATTGTCTACATATATTATTTTCCTAATTAATATAAAATTTCATAAAAATATTTAACTTATTGTGAAACTCTTTCTGAACGATATGGAGTTGGAGGAATTTCCGAGTTTGAAAATTATAAGATTTCAATATGAATATTGAAAAATATTTAAGTCCTCATGATCTCGAACAAAAATAAAAATTAATCATCAATTTTGAATTTTATAATCCCCTATGCATAATCACGGATTTTTGTGTGTCTGTTCAAATGACGCTCGCAACTTTTTCGTGAATATGGTCTTTATGCGCATGCAGTTAACGTCTGTAATATGATTCTTATTACGCTCGCGATTTCGATATTCTATCATGGTCTTTATGCTTATTACGCTCGCGACTTCGATACTTTATTATGGTCTTTATGCGTATACAGTTAACGTCTATAATATGATTCTAATAATAATGCTAGGTAATAACCTACTGCCTCTGCTTTTGCCTATATGTCACAAACAAATAACAAATGAATTTTTTTTATTTTATTCATTAAATATTAAATATTCAAATCGGGTTTTCAGATTTTATCGTTTTCCGTTTCTTAACAAAATCACAGACTATGTTATTAACATCGGACCATTTACTGTATTATAATAATTATGAAATCGATCTTAAAGACACCCCTATACTTACCTCTTTGAAAGCGTAGACTACTGAAAATCACTCTTCGTCGATTCATCTGCGAAAATGCATCCGAGGGACGATGTTTGCGCAGGAAAGTTGCGAACCCGAACACCATTCGTCTCGGTAAACATCCAATTTGTCGGCTGTCGCGTATGCAACTGCTAAATCTATATCTTGGCCAATGTATCGGGATGCGGGTCGCAAATAACACGTTGTCGATGGTGTCTTCTTCTTTTAATGTCGACGGTATATCGGCGAAGAATCGGAACTTATTGCTGTTGGGGATAAGTGTATAAATTCGAGTTTGCCGATGACGTTATTGCATGTGAACGGTAGTTCGAACATGAGAAATACGTTCGGAAATTTCGAGGGAGGTGTGTGTGGAAAAATATTAATGATAAGTTTTTTTTTTTTGATAAAAAATGTGAGGGCTGGTTTTGTATAGGCGTCCATTGTTCATTTTCCGATGTGTCAAAATTAATCCACATTTATTTCAAATTCGACCAAATATAATTTTCGCGAAACAAACAACGACACAAGGCGATCCATCACATTCGATATGACGCGGCTGAAATTTGAAATTGATGAAAATTATTCAATGCGTAAGTATACGTGCGTATAAATATAAGAAATATAAACATAGTAGAAAAAAATGCGAACCTTTTCCGATTCTATCGCAGATATGGAAATTTTCTAATAACGCACTACGATTTTCGCTCTTGAAAAACTCACAAAAGAAATTACAAAGATTTTCACCTTTGCTTATAAAGGACATATTGATTTTTTAAATATATTCTTGATCAAATCGAAAAACGGTAAAGTGTGATATAAGTTATCTGTTGAATCTTTTTATAGTAATGAAAGAAGTAGAAGAAAAAAATCATCGTATTAACAGATATAATACACTATACCAGTATATGAATATATTATAATAAAAAATATTAGTTTAGCTAACAAATATTCGAGTCAACATGAATAAATGATACTATTTCCATTCCGATCCATATGAAAATTTCTCATATTTCCAATATCTGTCATCATTGATCAACATCATAATACAACAATTTCTAAGCGACACAAAACAAACCCTCACACAAATTTAACCCATCCAAAATTTTAATTTGAACCCCAACGCTCGCTTCACGTACATTTTCGAACCGACCACCAAAATTCCAATTCTCCACAATTTCCTTAACACAGCGTCGAGAAGCAGCAGCATCGCATTCCGTCCATCGAACTAACCGGGAAAAACTGTATTTTTTTTCACGGATCGTCGAGCCACGAAGACGCGTCATATTTCTCGTCTCGGGGTCTCGACACTCGGGCATTTATCAACGGAACGACGCGGAAAATCTGAAATATACATCGCACGGAGGGAAATCGTTTGTTTTGCTGCGAGAGAGCGAAACGCTATGGAAAATGGCGCGTGTATTTTCACTGTTAATCAATTTCGACTTCGGCGACGAAATAATTCGATGATTTATTTGTTGCCGGTGTTCCGTTGTAGCGCAAATTGTGGAATTATTGGGTCGGTGTAGTGTTGTGTTGGGATTGTGAATGGTTAACGGTTTGGTGTGAGGGTGGTATTTTGAGACTTTGTGCGTTCGTGTTTCGAATTGTTCGATACGGTGTTTGGTGGTTTTTAATAATTTTTATTGGATGTATATGGAGATTTTTAAGCATTGCAGAGTTGAAAATTCTTCTCTTCATAGTTTAAAAAAAAATAAATAAAAACATCGATTGATCAAAAAATAAATTGTCAATTGTAAGCTGGAGTGCTTTAAATTTATTGAATTGTATTTTTTTTTTATTGATTATGATGTTTTATAGACTTTAAAATGGTTTTTGGAAAATCAGTTTTTTCCTGGTTCTGGTACGTTGAAATATAATGTGATTTTAATATTTTAAAACTGGTTTTTTTAAATATTTTTTTCTAGTTTTGATTCGAATCCAATTTAGAAATATTATTAAAAGTTAGGAATGTACAAATGTTGTATTTAACAAAAATATTTGTTTTTCAAAATATATGTTATCTAAAATTAAACAAATAACTTCATGTAGGTATTAACTCATTACGTATAACTAAACATATTATATAATACATTATATTATGTATAACTAAAATTATAATTTCACGTCAACGATTTTTTTCAACTGGTCCAGAAAATATTCGAGAATTTGTGTTAAAACATATTTATCAAGCCTATTTATCTATTTATTTATACAATATGAGTATATAATGTGAACGTATAGGCGAAGTAGAGCGGCTCCAGCACGATTGGTCTGTAAAAAGTAATAAAGAGTAGACGTTGATGAACGGCTCCTTTCGTCCTTTTCGGGCCGGTTAACGTAGAAAATGTCGGAGTTGCAATTTTTTATTCTATTTTATTTTATCTTTTTTCATTTATTCGGCGCTTCGTATGGTGGAATGCGAGCGATTTTGCGGTCATGTTGTTTCATATGACGTGCTGCAATTTTTCATTTTTTCCACCCGTTCATCGCATTCGATGCGAAGGCGTGAAATAATACATGTCGAATATGATTAATTCTTCTGTTTTCGATTATCGCCAGATTTCGCCCGAACAATCGTTATTTCACTTATCGAGTCAATTTTGAAAACATTACGATAAACACCAAAACAAAATATTATATCGAAATTAGGTTGTTTGTCCATAC